>NJDC01005395.1:55200-105970 GCA_002245475.1 Calephelis virginiensis
ACACGCTGCCTCTAAACATAAAAGAAAGGGTGCGTTGCCAACATGAGGCTGGGATGCTGTGTCTTGGGGTACGCAGAAGTGTAATCAAAAAGATTGTTAATATAACATGTATTTCCTGACGTTAAAAAATATTTTTTTAGTTACAACTATGTATGTTTAATAAGTAGTCTCCAATACGCGGACCAACAAGTCTAAGGTCTGAATCCTGATAATGGCTTTTTTATATATCTGAGACTTTGTTTGACAAGAAAAATCTACAGGAGCTGTTGCACAGCATTTATTTATTTAACACTTTATTGCACACAAAAACTAAAATACACAAAATACACGAGAAGTTAAAAATGCACAAAAAGGCGAGCTTATCTCTAACTAAAGAAATTTCTTCCAGTCAACCCAAAAAAAAAATTAAGCTGTGAAAATAAAATGGAAGCATTCTGAGAGATGTTTATGACTGATTGCATTAGTTGAATAATTTAGTCACTTTTTTGCATTAGTTGAATAGATTAGTAACTTTTTTTGCATTTGTTGAATAATTTAGTAACTTTTTTCAATTAGTTGCCTAATTTAGTAACCCAAATTATTAACTTATTAGGTTACCAACAGTGGAGTCGTCACACCCTGATATCAACAAACAAAATGCACACACACTGCAAGACAATGATACGTTCTGGCAGAATTGTAGATAAATCTCTAGAGCATTCAACGTGTTTAGAGTTATATTAATCTGACTGTACCACAAATTTTGACACCAGCCCATTTTTATAACCAATTTGCTGTTTCGGCAAACTTCGTTCCGCCAGTTCAGTTCGTATAGGGAAACATTTAAATATGGTGTTTCCTAGTTTCCTCGCTCTTAAACAGGATATAATGTACCCTATATCGTTCTCCCGGTTCTAAGCTACTTCTACATCAATTTTCATTCGAATCGGTTAAGCCATTCTTGAGTTATAAATAGAGTAACTAACACATCTTTCTTTTATGTATATATATATAATAAAAAAAATTATTAAAAAACATTTTCCAGGAGACCAAATTGTGAATCTAAACCATTCTCGAATTCCCTTGAACACACACAAAAAGTTTTATCAACATCGGTCCAGACGTCTAGAAGGAGTTCAGTGACACACACACAAACACAAGAATTATATATATAAAGATATACTATCAAAAATATTTTATGAAAAATGTTGCCAAAACGTGTCCATATGACTCGCACTGTTGAAAGTAATCAGACATCATGAAGAGATAAACTTCTTACTCTACACGTTCAAACTCTGCTGGGTATTCAGACCTCCTCGCAGATTCTACACGTTAGCCCAATATTTAGAGTAACCAGAATTATTGATTCTGACTGTACCTTCAAAAGCCACCAATTTTGATACAAACCCATTTTTATCGATACTTGATATAGATAAACAATATTTGCCTTTTCCAAGTGTCATGATGACGTAAATATTTCTGTCCCTATCTTTTGATGGGAAGTGAGTGAGATAAGCTTATCAAAGACCTTTCTCAAGCTTTCAATGTTTAGGTAATTTTGATAGATACAGGGTTTTTACAGAAGCACAACATTTGTCACAATTAGATAAGAATTGAAGTATAACATTTTTATAACATACATTGGAGTGGGGATGGGCCATCTCCATCGCCGGTTAGTAGAACAGTATCATAGTTTAGATTGGTAAATAATGAAAAGAGTGCCTACAGTTGTTTGAGCGTGGTATATATTTCAGCAACTACTTTCTTAGTAGGTACCTACTTTGTTGACACTTTACCTTTTCTTACTTCAATAACACCTGTGCTCATTACTTTCGTGTTCCACTTTAAAGAGTTGAGTAGCCAGTAAAGATAGCGAATTTTAACATCCCATTCTTTAAGTGACCACGCATCTTTAGCATCTGTGGTGCTATAGGCGATGTGTATTTTTTACTACAAAACTCTATGTTCAGTCAATACAAAATCAGTAGTATTCCGACTCTGTTGAAAGGAGTTTAGAGCTTTCGAATCAGCATTTTCATGTGCATATATTTGTTGTCATGTGCATGTATATTCATGTGCATATATATATATATATATATATATATATATATATTAAGTAATCTTTCAGTGCTAAAAATTCACAAATGCTTATAGAAAGAAAATAAACGTTCAAAACCATTTACATCCTCAGTAGGTGAAAATGATTAGATTCATCGTTGAGGGATGAAAGGGGTTGTATCTTGTCTGGAGGTTTTTTTTATTTCTATAAAGTACTAGCCGACCCGGCGAACTTCGTATCGCTTGACATTAACAGCTAGTAACATTTGTATGAATTAAAGCATTGTTTCTCTTATTTTCCTTGCAATTTTCCCTTAAAAGAATTAGCAAAATTCAAATTTGTTCATCCGTTCAGACTTGATGCGATGACTAGGCGAGATGTAGATTCGTTTTTATATATTTAGATTTAAAAACTAGTTTTTTTATTAAATAAGTTCAAAATTATAACAACATAACCCTGAACGTGAAACTGGTTGGTTAATTATGTACCATTTAAAAATTAATGAGCGCCTCTGAGGTCTGACGGTATTGGAGTTGACAGTATGCGGTCTCGGGTTCGATCCCGGGTCGGGCAAAGAAGCTGTTAATTTTCTGATAAAAAAAATACTTTGTTCGGGATTGATATGTTCCCGGTAGGCGATAGGCTTGTCACCTATCGTATTGCGGGATAGTTAGTGTCTTAGGCTGGTCGTGTTTGACCCAGTTATATCTCTGCCTTCCATTTCGGGGATACGGGCGTAAAGTTATTTTTTAATAAAATGTAATAAGTAAACAATGCAAGTAAGTTCTTACATTAATAATAACAAATAGAGTTCCAAAATCCAAGAATGGAAAATATACAGTGATAGTCAGTCAATGCCACTTTTCGTTGTAATTTTATAACTCAAGAATGGGCTCATCTATCCAAACCAAACGCTTAGGCTTTGTTTGGACTATTTAGTAGATGGTTTATGTGAAGTTTGCATGAAATCGGTGGAGTGGTTCTTCATTTATCACATTTTTTGCAACAATGAAATCAATAAATGGCGGATCGTTTTGTTAACGGGTATTTTTTTGCCAAATTGAAACTTTTTTCAGTTGTTTTTATTTTCTTTTTTTTTGTTTTGTTGTGTTATGTCATTCATGCGGTCATATAGGGAAGCGAAGCGAAGCACGTACTGGGTCGCTAGTCTATTACAAAAATGAACCCTATTTCATTCCATTTTCCTTGGCCATAGCATAATGCGTGAACGGAAGGAAAATTTTTGCTAATTATTTTTTTGTTGTGTTAATTGTTGTCAGGAGAAGTATTTTATTTTAAATTTATACATTAAAAAAAATGTTACGACACATTAAAAATTAGAATCTGTATCAATATACCTAGTTTAATCGCACAAATTGTAATGTTTAAAAAAAATGCAAATATTTAAAGTAGTGAAACATTTTGTCATTTGAATGTTTATCATAAATATGTAAATGCAAAAATATATCAATATTTTAAATATAAGTTTTGGCAATTCAGAGACAAATCTATAAATGTAAACGCACCTGTGGGTGAGAGGCCTAATATTTTTAATTATGCTGATATTTTAAAGTGTGCGAATATTTTGTCATTTGAATGTTTATCATAAATATGGATGTAAATACGAATGAGTCTAATTTGAATTTCGATAAAGTTGTTTAACCGGAAATACTTGTATACTGTTTCATTTCCTCATATTTGGAAGGCATTTAATATTTGTTTTGCTTGTAGTGCTTGTAAAAAATTGCACGTGTGGTTTTTACCATTGAAACTAAATATTACCTGCAGTTAGTAGTTTTTAGATAATTCATAATACTGACATGTATTCATTTTAACGTTCGACTTTTCCTTGCGTAGGAGTCTCTAATTTAAAATTTTAAATATAGATATTAAATTTTTTGTTTTAAAATTAAATCGTGGCGCATTACTAACATATTTAGACATACAAAATTGTCACGATTTTTAACGACTTTAAAAAGGAGGAGGCCTATTATTTTTATATATCTCACTCTTTGTTGGTCTGGATCTTCTCTGTAGAATAGACCATATGGCCGTCCTGCCTGGCAGCTCGTAACAGACGAGGGCGAAACGGGTCATGACCAGCAAGACCCCTGATGGTAGAGTGCTCTGCCCTACCAGGATAAGTTGCTACTTATCCTGGTAGGGATCCACCGCCTTAACTATTCCTGCCGCCGTAATGACAATGTCATTTTCCGCTCTGAAGGATAGTCCAATTGGCTTAATGACCTGGCCGCAGGACAGCGACGCACCTACAAAATCTATGGTGTCAATGGAACGCCTATCTATTATACATATTTCTTGTGTGCGTGTGTATGTCACTGAACTGTGTTCAAGGGGATTTGAGAATAGTTCAGATTCACAATTTGGTCCACTGGTAATTCTTTTTTAAGTGTGAGCAGTCGTTGATTTTGGAATGTTTTACATTGGATCCGTCAGACTGCGCTACTATCGGCTGTCTCGGCGCTACTAAAAGCTGTTATTGTCAAGCGATACGAAGTTTGCTGGATCGGCTAGTATCCTATATATATAATCCTTAATGTCTGAAGCGTCTGTTTGTTTGCCCTGTACCATTTTAAGCCCTTGCACATAAGTGCTATCAGGGCATTTTGAAAGTTAAACATAACACGAAACTAGACACTGAGTTTGTTTTATCTGCACAAAATAAACTAACATTTCCCAATAGGTAATATAACCGCTTTGTGTTAATGTGTGCGTGTGTGTAGCGTCAGCATCTTAAAACGCCGACGACGACAGTCTAACTTCTGTAACTTTTAATTTAAACGCAGTAAAACCGCACAAGACTGACCTCTATCTTAATATCATGTTGTTTTAAAAATAATTAAATACATATTATCAAATATATAGCCACATCAAGCAATATAGCTAAGATATTCGTAGCATAATTTAATAAGTACTAAACGAAGCCGTTCAAAAAAAGATTGCTCAAAATCGGATTCATTTCATGGTTTTTTTTTGTCACTATTACCCAGTGTAATCTCACTGATCTGGAAGAAAATGCTTTTTTAGCATTAAGTTCGCTTTTGTACATTTATTTTAGGATTAAAATAATAAATAAATAAAGTTAAGAGTGGTCTACTGTGTCCAATTGAGGACGGAGGCGTTTTAGAAAAACATGAATGGAAATAAGACGTCATGTTTCTTAATTAAGACTCATATATATATATAAGAATCTGTAGGCTACGTACTACTTGCATTTTTTGTAAAAATATTATAATCATCGAATATTAGACTACTAACAATTTATATTAAAATTTATAAAAGGCATCTTTCTACCGCCATTATTTTTTGTCCATGTTTGACATAATAATGGTGGATTATGGGTTTAGAAAACAACTAAAACCGACTTCGCTATATTTTTTTCTATTTCGTTTTTAATCGACTAAATTGAGACATAATATCATTAAAGTTTTGGAAAGCGGATGATGTCACAGTAATAAAACATATGTCTATAGACACACGCGTAATGGTGCGTTACCATCCTGGGGCAGGGAACATGATGGCCAATTCCATAACAATATTTTTTTCCCCGATTTCCTGGTTAACAACATTGTTGTCTTCAAAGGAGTAATGTGACTGTTTGTTATCTTACTGTGTTGTAAATAAACTTATATTTCCTAATATGTAACATAACAGTTGTCGCGATGTCTGTGTGTGTACTGTGAGTACAGTCAACATCTTAATTTTTGTTACAAGAATTGTTTATCAGTATTTTTATGCATACTAGTGGTCGCCCATTGGTGGAAATTCGACCATAATCAATTTTAATATCTCGTTGATAAGAACGCCATCTTCTTTTCTCAAGACAAATTACTTTGTTTTCAAACTTTTTAGTGCGCCATCTGTGATCTTTTATCGTTATCATCAATATATTTCTTTGTGTGTGTCAAAAGCATAGTGGGTAATGTTTTATTTATTGATTTAATGTACTTCATAAGCATTATTATTGAAAAATTAGCTTTCTGCACTTCTCCTACACATAAACTATAAGTGTGCCAAATTTTATGCTCCTGCGTCCGCGCAATTTACGTAAAAAGGGGTCCAAAGTTTTGGCATCATGTATTAATATAAAGATTAGATGGATGACACTATACAGATGCATCGCTAGGTGGTAAAAGTACACGTTGTCTATAACGAAACAATCAAAAGAGACAAAAGATGTTAAGCGTTTTCAACCTGAGACTGTGTTAAGTCTCATGGATTAGTAATGTTTGTCGTCTTCCCTACCCTAACATGCTCGGTTTCTGAATTCAAGAAATGATTCGTTTTGCTTATGGAATATAGCTTTTGCTTCGAAACTCTAATAGGCCTCTCGATGTCGCTCAATCGTCGGCGAGAATCAACTCGAAACATTTTTGAAACTTTAATTAACGCCTCGTTACTTTTAGGAAAAATATATAGGAACCGGCTCAGATCAGAGATCAGATCATCAGTCAGAGTTTTTAGTGCCTTTATCGCTATAATAACAGTGTAATGTTCCGGTCGAGAGAGTACACAAAAATCTTAACAACTCGGCCACAAGACAACCACGCACCTGTAACATCAATGGTGTCTAAAGTCCCCGGTTATCTCTATCACCATGGGGGTCGTGTGCTTGTTCGCTGATTTAAAACATAAAAAAGTATTCGTAAAACTCTACCAACTAGAAAATGTAATGCACAAAAATAAAAATGAACAAACGAATTGTTAATAAGCGTTTATATTGACTCTACTTTTCGTGTGTGTTAAGAAAAATAAGTGATTTTCCCATACTTCATTGTTGTTCTGTTTTGCAAAAATTACATAAGTGTGCGCGAGCAGTGTATTCACACATTACTTTTGCAACAATTGCACTTATTAAAAGGATAGTCTAGCGCGATGGAAACAAACTATTTTTTTTTTTAAATTAACAATCATTTGTGGTAACGAATTCACATTCATGTGAATTTATAATTTCAGTGCAGTATATAATTCTGTAAAACAAACGTCTATAATTTCATTACTCTATCGCACTTAGATCATTCTTTTGTAAAAGGTAGAGTATATTTCCAAAGTGGTCCCGTAATTTACAACTCAAAAACCGCTAGTGGGATCTTTATATAATTTAAATGAAACAATGTCAGAATCACGACCTATCTCCTCAATAAATAACCATTAAAATCTGTTTGATAATGGAAGAATAATCGCATAAACACATAAATAAATACAACCGAATTGATAGCCTCCTTCTTTTTAGTGTTTGTTAAATATATCTGTCAAATTTTCCGGAGCTCTTACAATGATTCTAATAAAGTCAATTTACGCCAAAGTGTTAGTGCTGGTCCTTGTTTTTTTCCGTGCTGGAGAATAGGATAGTCAATAGATGGCCTCATACATGGCCTAAGATCTCAGTGACTACCATCAAGAAAACCGGCTGCTTGTTCGCTAGCAATATAATAAAGTTAATAAAGGAGTAAACTTATTGTTCTACATATAACATTAAATGTCAATTATGACATAATTTTATCAAATAAATTATGAGGTCATGAAACGTTTTTTTATTCTCTAATTTCGTCAAGAAATTAAATTTACTTATTGGATATCTTCTCTTCATACTAATCGTTTTATCATTTGCTAAGCAGTATGTTATCTAAAACTACTTATGTTATAAATTTCTCGCTACTAGTTATAATGCCTAATTAGGTATGCATTTAAAAATAGACTGACTTGAAAAGTCTGACGACCTGTCAGAAGATTAATTGTTTCTTTTTTAAATTGCTTGTTTTATAATATTTACGATGAAATAAAAAAGCTTACTTCATCTTTTGACTAAGTATGTGTATTTAATTGTTTTCGTTGCGTAAATGTTATTATTTTAAATGTTTATTTTTAAGCCCTGTCGGAAAAAGGAGTGTGTGTGTTTGTGTCTGTACGTGGCATTATAGCTTTTGAATGGATGGACCGATTACGACGTGATTGTTTATTTGCAATTGGAAGTGATCGAGATAGTTCTCAGCTTTTAAGCTCGGTGAAGTTGTAAAAACCGCGAGGTTAGCAACAAATTAGTCATTAAAAAAAAATACATTGCGTATGTAGTATATGACGCGTTGTCGCGAGTTGTTGTTTTTTTTTAATTTAATGTTATTTTCAGAGTACATATTTATTCATATTTCTATTCATTTCTCAAAATCACAAATACATACATATATTCAAATTCGTTGCGAGACAGAGATAGAGAGTCGATAGAGGCAGAGAGTATGCCAAGTGTCACGATTTCTGTAGACCTGCCATATTTTACCACATTCATTATTTTTCTTTAAAACATATGCCGGTTTCAAATATTCTTAAGTTAGATATACTATGTTGACGTAATAAATAAAATAAAAGATAAAAATCGACCCGAGTATGGTCTTAATATCGAATCCTGGCCAACGTTATTATCTTAGAAAATTAAAAATACCTACGCGTTTTCTTTTGGTTTGGTGGTTGGAACCCGGGACCAAATCAAACATCGGACCTCTAGACCACAGAGGCGATGACATATGACAAATCCGATTCCAATTTCCAATTTCCATGAAATTGAAATTCCAGAGTAGCCCTACAGGTCTTCAGCATAATATGAGTACGAGACGTCAATCAGAATATTGAAATACATATCGTTAGTATTACGTATTATATATATGTATAGATAGTGTCATACTGTATTGAGAGATTTTCTGTCACAAACAAAGTGTCAAGTAGATAAAGTATGTTTGTTTAAATGTATCTTATCATATTGTTTATATAATCTAAATTGTTTATTCGCGTATAAAAAACATTTGCACAAATATTTGATAACAATATAGGCATTGGTGGATATTGGAAAAATACTATAGAAATACTAGCTGCGGACTTGGAAACGAGATGAAGACATGGGATGAAGTTATGTAGAAGTTAATTTGAGGTGGTTCCAAAGAAAATGTTCATTCATCTTACCGCACTAACTTTTCTATGTAGTATGCTATATACATAAATTATTGTAGTGTAATAAAAAACACCGTCGAATTGTACGCCTTCCTATGTCATAATATAGTTTGTTCTACCAAACTTCTAGACTTTTATTTTATTTTTTGGATTTTGGAATGGATAAAAACTTCTAAACTCGCGTCAGGACACGTGACCTGACCGAAAATTCGTAAGACGGCGAAGGGCGCTTGCGCGAACATTCGTGTTGTCATGTTTGTGTACGATAGCGCAATAAATGAATATTGTATTCTACCACATAAATGTTAGTACTTTCAAACTAATAATTAAAGCGATACGTGCAAAATTATTCCCTAACATTTTCAAAATATTAAAAATCTACGTTAATACTACGTTAATATTCAAGTTTTCACTGCTGCCGGCACTCCCGTAGTGCAACCAGTCGTTTTTTAATGGAATTATTCAATCGTTTATTAACCATTGACAACGCTAGGCCTCATTATGTTATAAAATGTCTATGGTAACCTCTTTCTATTAGGTTGATGATTACTTATTTTGTCAGTCTAATAACCGCTTAGTTGCACTTTTGACTTCGTGTTATATATTTTAACCCCACAATTTAAACACGTGGGGTTCACTACTGTCAAATTCTAAACACGTCTGTTTCACTCTTTGCCTCGTAAAACAACCAGAGGTGTTTCCGAAATATTACAACTTGAAGACTTTAATGAAAAGGCCTTGGTGCTTGTATCTAAAACAGCAACGCAACTGAGTCTTGCACTGAGTACTCTGCCTGCTCAGATTTATTGTTTATTTTTTATGATATTGTAAGGTAAATAAGCAGACGGTTTTTCTGATGGTCAGAAATTCACGCCGCTTTGAAACATCAAAGGTGGTAATGGTACGCTGCAAACCTGAAGCCGGGATGTTAGACCTCGAGCAGAAGTAAGTTTATCTTATTTTTCTAACCGGAACATGTCAACGGCAAGCACTGGCTGAACGAATAGGTGAGGCGGTAGCACCAGTCCGGGCGAGTTGCTGCTAACCTCTACCAACTAGTAGGATGTCACGCTGTTAGTGTCGGTAAGCCTATGTTCACATTTAACGAGCTGCCAGGCAGGAAGGCAGATTTTCTTTTCTGCAACGGACCAAACTCAGACCCAGATGTTAGGCTTCGAGCAAAAGTAAGTTAACCTTATCCTCCTAACCGGAACACGTCAATGTTAAACACTGGCGTTATGGCGGAACGAATAGAAAAAAGGGTAGTACCAATAAGTCGCTTCGAAATTCTACTACCTAGTAAAAAAACTTGTGAAATTATAAATTGTGTCCCCCGTGTTGGTCCGGGCTCCTTTGCAGAATAGACCATCTGCTTTTCTGCCAGGCAGCTCGTAAAGCACAGGCTTACCATGACGAACACCGTGACAACCTACTAGGTGGTAGAATTTCGAAGCGACTCACCTGGATTGATACCACCGCCTTACCTATTCCTTCCACCATAACGACTGATGCTTGTCGTTGTCGTGTTCCGGTTCGGAGGGTAAGATAGCCGGTCAACTTACTTTTGCTCGAAGCCTATCATCGCGGCCTCAGGTTGGCAACGCACCATTACCACCTTTGGTATCTTTAGGCGGCGTGAATTTCTTACCATCAGGAAATCCGTCTGTTTGTTTGCCTTCCAGTATCATAAAAAAAACAACTGTTCTGGTTCCTGGAGTAGGGTTTACTGGTACAGGTCTGTTTAAAAAATGGGATACACACTGAAACATCTTTTATGGTTAAAAATTAACCAACCGATTAAAATATTGGGTACATAGTTTCTGTAAGTATAAACTGTAATAATTACAAACGTTACAAAAAGAGTAATTTTCGATATTACAAATGTTAAACAAAAAGAAAGTATACTTTTGAATATTCATAGTACGACCGTTTAGCATAACAACAGATAAGTTATTTTGTATTTAGTTTTTTGCATATATTCATATGTTATGCAAATTTGATATCTGAACCAACGCATGTTTTTTTCTACTAGAACGATCGTTTAGGTTTATCTTTTCCACCATTAATTTAAGGTAAACCGATAAATACCGTCTCACCTCGCAGATACTAGCTTTTGTAGTAGACTTCGTAGACTTGTTCTAGTTACTTTTCGCGGCTAGTGATATACTTAATTTGCCGCACTAAAACGTAACTTTTTGGAGTTTACTCCTTAAGAAACGATTTGAGTTATAAGGCCCGGTACGGAAATTTTATGAGGAGTAAAATCAAGTGTAACACGAAAAGTTGAGGCGTTACGTAGAAAGAGACAAACATATGTAAGTCGTACCGCTTCAGTCCTTCAGTATTTTTTTCTCCTTCAGGACTGACGATCTCGCCCGAACAAAAGTCGAGTCGCCCCGAGCGGGTCGTCAATCGTCATTCAGCTCCGCCACAGTCGAGTTACGTATGACATTGACATTAGTCGAATAATTTAAAACGCAGTCGACTTGCTCGAATGATTTGCGTAGTCGAATAATTCGATATATATCATAATTATCGTTCGTAACAAGTAAACTCCAATCGTGCGTCGTAGCTGACACACACACGCTTTTTTTATTTTTAGAAAAAGAATCTTAAATCATATTTTACACAAAATTTTAGAAAAATCCATTCAGTTTTTGCGTTAAAAGTGATCAGAGAAACAGTCAAACCAACATAAAAAAAAACTTAACCCAACGGGTGTTAAGTTCCTGTAATACTGTTTACAGATTTTCTTTTATTACTGTTTTATTACATGAATTGATAACAACAGGGTATGTACGGATGTGATGACCCCATCGCTGACAGTAATCTAGTCATTTTGATTGTTGAATATAAATAGTGCAGTTAGAAGGTGGCACTAGCTTTATCGCACTGGCAACTTTACCTTTAGCATGGAGATTATTTAACTGAGGAGCGCTAGGGTCGTCACATCCCTACGTAAATAGCCGGCATAGCAGGTATAGCCGGATTGGTATCACGTTCAGTGCTCAACACTGTCGTATTCCGGTTTGGAGTTGTCTGTTGGTTTGGAAATGACTCTATAACGTTTTCAACTCGTTGGAATCCTTTTTAATCCCCGACGGAAGAAGTAGTGTTATAAATTTGACGTGTGTGTGTGTGACAGTGGCGTCATAACTTTTGAACGGATGGACCGATTTCATTACGGATTTTATTGTTTGAAAGCTGACGTAATCGAAATGGTTCTCTATATCACATGTAGGTTTTTTTTGGGGATTATTGTTTTTTTATTTTAATATAAGTGTATGTTTCTTATTCAAAAATGACTGAGCCTAGATCAATACAAATGAAGTGAATAAATGCGAGTCGGACTCTAGTAGCATGCAAAGATTATTATTATTATTATTATTTTATGATATTGGAAGGCAAACAAACAGATGGACTTCCCGATGACAAGAAATTCACGCCGCCTAGAGACACCAAAGTTGGTAATGGTGCGTTGCCAACCTAAGGCCGGGATGTTAGTCCTCGCGCAAAAGTAAGTTTACCGGCTACCTTACCCTCCAAACCGGAACACGTCATGACGTTATGGCGGCAGGAATAGGTAAGGCGGTGGTACCAATCCAGGTGAGTCGCTGCTAAACTCTACCACCTAGTCAGATGTCACGGTGTTATTGACGGTGTGCCTATGCTCGCCTTTTACGAGCTGCCTGGCAAGGAAGGCAGATGGTCTATACTACAAAGGAGCCCGGACCAACACGGGGAAAAAGAGTAGCAATTTTTGAGAGTAGCAAGGAAACTTAAATAACATTAACTTAAAAATAAACTCTATCTGACTTTATAATAATCAAGCTATACCAGCGGACTATGTTCTTCAAACCCGTTCCGTTTGTGTTGGAAAAATAAAATGTTTTTTCTGGTTTTCTCCTAATCGATCTTGATAAAGAGTATTCTATGTCCGTCTACTGGTTTTCAGATGCCTCCCTGTTAATTTTCAGCCAAATCTGTTCGGCCGTTCTTAAGTTACAAATAGTGTAAATAATACGATTTTCTTTTCTATATTATATAGATCTAGACTAAACTCCAAGTCTAAAGTTAATGTTATGTAGTGTAATACACAATGGCATTATAGACTGTATAACTCTGTATTGAACTGTAATACAGATTATAATGTCAACTTAAACTTAAAAAAGACGATAGGTACGTCTCTAAGTAAAAGTTTAACTTAAGTAAATGTAGAGGTTATTCTAGTTATCCCTTTTTTATTGCGGCACATTTATTCAAGGTAATTACTTAAATTAATGGTTTTCTTAACTAAGTTACAAGTTGAAACATATGTTACTTGTAACGTACCTAAATAAGAACAAGCATAATATTTTTTTTACGAATTTCAAGCTTAATAAAGTTTTATTTCTTTAGTGACTTATGAATTTGATAGCGGACACCCGTGGCTTACGTATACCTACTTTATTTTACTTGAAGATAAGCGATTTAGATAAGGATGTGATGACCCCATTGACTATTTGTGGTAATGAAAACAAATATTCAGAATTTGTCTTAAAAGTTAGTACAAAATATTTATTAATTCTTTATTTTGTGGTGTGCATATACATTTATATAAATATAAAAAACGCGCGTTAATTAGTTAAGATGTTGGGACAAAAAGAGCAAATTATCTTTACGTACAATTAAAAAAAAACAACATTGTGACGAGAATAAAATGTAAGATGATGCTTTATCTCACATAAGCATTAAGAAATAAACAAAGACACTTTCGCAATTATTAGAATGATTTCATTTTTATTTAATTTCAATTTTAATTTATTAACAAAAACACGATTCAGAACCTAACCACATAAATTTATATTAAACTGTCACCGTTCCCATACATAAAAAACAGCAAAATAACTTAGGATTTTTTATTGCATTATTTAACTAGTTTAGTCAGATTCAGTTGTACAGTGATAGTCTACCGCAGACATCCTGATGATAAGAAACAGGTCATCTATGGACCCATTTATTTTATTGTTGTGTTTCCCATCTGAGGTTCGACTAGTCTTGTGCGTGTACTTTAATAGCTAACCTACCCTTACGAAAATGATGGGTACACACTAGCTGAATATCACTGACGTAAAGGCAGTGTTTTACAGCCAATAGAAGTAGCTGGTGGACTCTGTACTAGGCCTAACAAAAATAGTGACATCGTGACGTCTCTAGCAGGTATCCAACAACGCTATACTGTTATCTGAGTTTTTTTTGGAATTGGTATTGGAAGGCAAACAGGCAGACGGATTTCCTTACGGGATGTGAGACCTCGAGCAAAAGTAAGTTTACCTGCTACCTTATCCTCCAAACCGGAACACGTCAACGGCAAGCACTAACGTTATGGTGGTACCAATCCGGGCGAGTCGCTGCGAAACTCTGCCACTTAGTCAAAAGTCACGGTGCTAGTGACGGTAAGCCTATACTCGCCTTTTAGGTGCTGCCTTACAGAAAGGCAGACGTTCTATTCTGCAAAGGAGCCTGGACCAACATGGGGAGTCCTGAGTTGTTTTAAGGATTAATCTTAAGGTTGACGAATATTAGCTAGAGTATGAAGTGTACTTCTGATAACAATATCTATATTATCTAAAAGCTAACACGTGAGCAAATCCGTCAATAAAAGTAGTCTAAATTAACTACGACCAATTATAAATTCCTTTTGCATAATCAAGAACAAACTTAGCGAAGTATAAAATACATTTTCTATTTTAACTGGTTTATTTTTAAGTGATAAAACAGGAAAAATGGTTATCTCGATGGTAAGACACCACCGTATCCTACAGACACCATACATAATACACGTGTCTTTTTGACCAACTACCCTGCCCTCCGGACCAAGATATGACATTACTATTATGGCGGCAGGAATAGATAATGGGGTGGATCCCTATTCGGGAATTTAGCAAGTTTCTGCACAACAATCTACCATATCGGTGGTCTTGTTAGTAATTATCCAGTTAAGCTATGATCTGCTCTTACTTCCATGGCAACTAAAGAGTGACTTGTGCACAAGTTACACAAAATACGTAAGATGAGAAGTATACGTTTATAAACGTCATAAAAGTTCTGTCATTGTGTGTTTTGCGTCGGGTTTTTGATAAACGTATATTTTAGGGGGGTATCACGAGCCATTACGTAACTGTATTAAGTAACTGTTCCTTTGTCTAGTTTGCAGCTTAGGGTTTAACCGCAATAGGCATCTTATTTATAAAAATAGAATAAAGTACTCCAAAGTTTAACCTGGTGTTACTGTCTTTATTATACTATGACACATACTATAATATCAACTCACTTCACTATTACTTAATTATTTATAAGACAGTCAGGGTATTGTATCTACAATAAAGCGACGTGAAAACACATCGCATTTTTTTGAAAAGACATATGATGTGACATTATTTATATCATCGTGTATTTTGTTGTCAAGAAAATCGTTTGGTTGGTTGTCTTTCTATAACGTGAAAGTACTGTAACAATAGAAAAACGACAGGCGTTTCAACAGACTTGCGTTACGACGTGCGGCGACGTCGTTTTGTGTCGCGTCGCTCTATTGCGTTACGTGTAAGCCTAGTGTCGTCCCACCCTAATACTAAACGATGCCGTTACGTCAAATAAAAATATCGCCATTAAAAATACACACAGCAATTAGAAATTTCTTTAAAAATTCTTGCAAATGAGACACTTTATTTTGCTAAAACTTTATGTACAGTTATTATGTATATTAAAAATAATAATTACTGTATGCTATTTTTAAATACGACTATACAATATTTTCTTTAAAATTGCTAATATATTCGTGTCTGTTTTTATTGTTAAATTTTGATAATAATCAGAATGCTTTATAATAAACTTATCATTGCTCGTGATTTTTCCTCTAAACATTACTTTTTATGGTGTATGCAGGTGGGGCTACCGCATGTTAAGTAGAGTCTGCTACCCATGAACTTTTAAACTTTATGGGTACTTTGCTTTGGTGTTCTAACTAGGTATATAGGTATTGGTTTTAAATCCTCCTCTTGAACATCGAACATAGCACACAAAAGGAGTTGGAAGGATATTCCATTATTGAATTTGATTCTGACAAAAGTGACAAACAAATATTATGTTCACCCAGTATCAAGATGAATATTATCAAAGACTATTTACTAATTTCTGATATTATGAAATCCTTCAATCTGACGTTTTATTTGATGGTATTTTTTATTTGAACGTTTCTCTAACAAGATTATTTTATTTGATGGTAAGATAAAAGTCACCTTTAGACACCAAAGACGGTAGTGGTGCGTTGTCTGAAAAAGTACGCGATGTTTTCAATTAGAAAAAAAACAAGCATTCCTAAATCCGTAAACTAATATAGCTAATTCGTTATCTTGATACTTAGATCTTGTACCTACCCCACAGACCGAAACGTAACAGTGGTCAGCACAGACGGACCAAACCAGATTAGACGATATAAACCGACAAAAATATTTATTTATAGTTTTGAAAGCTAATTTACTTTTAATCTAAAAGTAATTAAAATTAGTAATTCTTTTATCTTAGTCTTGTTGTGTTTTGCTTAATTTATATTTTTGAGATATAGAATTTTGAGATTTGAGATTTATAGAAAAACTACACGGCTAATTTGGAAGGTTTCTTTGAAGTGGCAATAGGAGAATAATATGCTAAAATTACCTTTTTGTGTGCCGGTTTAGTATTTATTCTATTATTATGGCAAAAGACAGCGAAAAAGCCCGCGGCTCCCTTAATGGTTGCTGTAACTGATAACTGTAGCCTCTAGTCACCGTAGATGTTGTAGGTGCGTTGCCCTTTAGTGTCCGTGGTGTTAGACCAATTGTGCATGTCTACCAGTTCCTTTGACCTTTTTTTGTCAGTATAGTGACAGGAATAGGTAAGGCGATCTACCACCTTGACCGTGGCCTATAGACACTATAGATGCTAAAAGTACGTCGCTGTCTTGTGACATGTATGTTGCGCAAGTCTACCGGCTACACTACCCTTCTGAACGGAACATAACAGAATCATTATGGCGGCAGGAATAGGTAAGCTGGGAGATCCCTACCCAAGCAAGAGTCTGCACAGCAAATGCCAGTGGTATTGTAGGTAATGACCAGTTATGCCTTGCTCGCCTCTTACGAGCTGCTAGGTAGGACGGTAGCTGGTCAATTCTACACATTGGATCCTGACCGACACAAAGAGAACAATTTATATTACTGGAATTTTCGTCTTGATGGTATAAATATTCAATGTCTATCTTGGTACTACCACTATACGTTTTTCCTGTCATTATAACCTCGTATTCTGGTTTAGATGGTAGCGCAGAATGTGACCAGACATTCCGTTTTGAACGGGACTGTCCCGCTTTTCGGTTATCTATCCCAGTGTCACCAAAGATTGCTACGACATGTCAAAAATCCCGTTTTCTATACTGATATTATAAAGTTTAAATGTTTGAGTTTTGTTTGTTTGTAATGAATATACTCCGGAACTACTGGCCCGATTTCAATAATTCTTTCACCCTTGGCATGCTACATATCTCTGAGTGACATTGGCTATGTTTCATCAAAATCTATACACTAAAAGCAAAGTTACGTATATAACGCGAAAATTATCTAGAACTCACCTTGTAACAGGCGCTACATTCGACCCCGTGTTGGTCTGGGCTGTTTTTCAGAGAACAATGTCCACCTTTCTAGAAGGCAGTTCGCAAAAGGCGAGCAAATGCTTCCTGACACTAATATGGAGGCATCTGACTAGGTGGTAGAGTTTCTCAGCTACTCGTCCGGATTGGTATCACCAATTGTTCTTTTTGTTGTGGGTACTTCCGATCAATCTAATACCTATCCTCCCAACTGGAACATGGAACAAAGACGTTATAGGGGCCGAAATAGCTGCGATACCTGATCGAACAAACTGCTCACAAGACTCTATCAGTCTATATATTTATCGCCTTTGTGGTCTAGCGGTCCGGCGTCAGACTTGACTTCTTGAGGTCCTGGGTTCGATCCTCGTCTCGGACAACGAAAAAATTAGAAATAACGCATTCCCAATTTTCTAATAAAAATAACATTGCCCGGGATTGAATAAGTACCCGGTTAGCGACAGGCTTGCCACTTATTACATTGTGGGACTTAGTGTCTTCTTCTAATCGTGGGCTGTCAGCCTGCCTCTGCCTACCTCCCTCTACTCTTCTGGGATATGGGCGTGAAGATATTTACTTACTTACTAATTCTACCAGCAGGCTATGATACATAAATTATTGTATGTTAAGATTTGAATTTATGTTTAGACTTCTTTGGTTAAAGTACTTTCTTAAATAAGGAAAAAAATGAAAACAGTCTCCTTAAACTGACAAAATTAATAAAATGATATGAAAAAATTGCCTCTGTGGACTAGCGGTCCGGCGTCGGACTTGACTTCTTGAGGTCCCGCTTTCGATCCTCGGGTAGGGTAACATAAGAAAATGTGTATTTCAATTTTCTGATAAAACTAGCGGTACCCTGATTTGGATACGTGCCCGGTTGGCAAATAGGCCACAATCACATTGTGGGACATAGTATCTTCGACTAGTCGCGGGTGCCCTGGCTGTGCCTCTACCTACCTTTTCAGGAATACTTTCTTTTAAATATGGAAAAGAAAATGAGAGCAGTATAGTTAAACTGACAACATTAAAAAATGTTTACTTATATCCACTGTTTTAATTGAGTATAATTAAACACAGCGACAACTCTTTTACTATTTTTATATATACATTATGCATTAATAAAGCAAATCGCGTTTCATAATTCAATTTCATTATGAACTTATCAAGAACTGTATTTTGCAAATATAATTATGAATTACTGATAAAATTTGATTATTTAAAATATGGTAAAAGTTGTTATCTAAATATTAGAATCAAATAATATGTACATATTTTGCAAAATAAAACTCAAGTTAAACAGCTGCATTATAAAAAGTTAATATAACAATTATAAAGTGCCATTCAGATTAGGTAATTGCCGTTACAGTTGTTTTAACTTTGTAGAAATAAGGTTAAGTTTTTAAAAATAACAGTTTTAATAGCGGTTTTCTAGATCATGCTTTAAATTTATTTGTATAGTTATATAAAGCTAGATCCGGGTTTGAGGGGTCGCCTCTGTGGTCTAGTGGTCAGATGTTGGTGTTGAGAACTTGAGGTGTCGGGTTCGATTCCTGTGTCTGGCAATTCGAAATATGTGCTTGCAACGTGTACGTGTAATAATATTTGTTTTTAAAAAACGTTGCATGGGATGAATAAGAGTCCGGTTGGAGTCCATCTAACATCGGGGACTAGGTTATTCCTTAATAGGTACAGTGATTGCTTTGTAAGTCTAGCTACATATTCGGCGGATATGGGCGTGAAAATTCTAATTTGGTTTTCTTTTTCATTGAATTTTTAACCAAAATTAAAGTGTGTGTAGTAAGTAGTTATTTTTCATCCCTTGGACAGTAAACCGGAATAGTCTAATGCTAGCCGATGTGATGCAGAGGCTGACAAAAATGTAATCTAAAGCTTTTGCTTTAATCGTTACCATTAGTATATTCCTCCTTATAATATTATAACCTCCTCCGGTGGACAATTCACTACATAGTATAAAACATAAGTATCACTACATAGTATAAAACAAAGTCGCTTCGTCTGTCCCTATGTCATTTTGTATGCTTAAATCTTTAAAACTACGCAACGGATTGTGTTGCGATTTTTTTAACAGATAAAGTGATTGAAGAGGAAGGTTTATATGTATATTTCAAAACCGTGCGAAGCGGGGGCGGGCCGCTAGTTATAATATAAAATACTCATTCGTTTTAAAGATATCGTATTTCAAGTTCATACTGATTAAACCTCTCACAGTTAGTCTCCCAAACTGGTAGTACCTAGTCCGTGTCGTTTCAGATTCTTCAGACAGACATTACTCACTTTCTACAAGCCCTTTAAGGAACCAGTCACCAGCTGTTATATTTCTAAACAGATAGGCATAGAAACCTAATATAAAAACCGTACCTACTTGATATTTAAAGTTCGGTTGCACATCTTCAATACCTTTGCCGCCTTATTAATTAACATAGACTAAGGTAGAATAAAGTTAAGTTGGTAATATAGTCTGTATCCCATTAATAAAAACTATAATACTGGGTTGAACCTTGGCGTACTTTAGTCTATGTTTATTTACGAGACGTTTGATGTGGTTGATCGTTTGTCACTTTCCATCAGATGGTCGTTGGCTTTTTTCTAGAACTAAAAGAGGATTTATGTACATTATACCTAGATTATAGGAGCAAAAGTTACAAAGACAACATTAGTAACTCTAATACCTAGTTAAAGTAAAGTAATACCTAGTTACTATCTATTTTTATATAATGTCAGATAATTGAAACGCTACCCGATTACGTGTAATAGCAAAGCATGTCTCATTATCGATTATTACATAAAATAACTCAGTTCACAGAGAATTTATTACTACTTCAGCCATACATTTTGTGTATAAATGAACATATAGCCGGCTGTGAAAACACACACACTAACGTACATCCACACAAAACAAACCAGGAAACGTCTAGCGAAAAACAAACAAGGGTCTTTGTATTGTGTAAACAATTGAATAGCCGTATGCAACAGGCGTGACGAAAAAAACAACAGTACAGGTTACGTTTCATAGATGGCAGCAAGGTGTTTATTTGGTGCTCTGGTTATCTTTCTAGTTAAAGGGCTGCGCAATAGATGGCGCTTTTTAAATTTCTTTAAAAATATCTAGAAATCTTTTTTTGTTATTGTTATATTCTTATTACATATTTTTTTGAAAAATCCTATACCCCTATGTGTTATGTATGTAAAGGTAAAACCATGACAAACTTTTACAAACACAGTACCTAGTATAACCTTTGATTCGACTGTAAACTTTTGTAACGATTTCTCAGAATTACCTACTAGGTAGGTCAATTATTTTAGCTGCCATACATTTTTTCTCGTAATTATACCAGTTATACCAGGGATAACCAGTAAACTAAGAGTAAGTAAGCCTAATGTAGTCACAAGCAGACGGACTTACTTACGGACTTAGATTTACTGGCACAAAAGCATTAAGATTTCTTCTGATCCCAATTTGCAAGTATTTTTTATCATCAGTAAATTGAGATTAGGATCTTAATCCTTTGTGTCAATAAATGTACCAGTTATACTGATGCTATGGTATTAGAGAAAGGTGACGAGACATTTACACGAGTAGAATAACTCGGTGATTTGAATTACTACATTGTTAAACGAGAGAGAAAAACGAAAAAAAAACAAAAAACTATATCAAGAATTAAACAATATTAGTTGCATAGCAACGGTTCGCATGTTAGAGGGCGCGGTTTGTAATATATTTTTGTATTGCATGGTCGTATAAATATAAAATTTTAAAACTATCAACTAGCTAAAACACAAGGCTTAATTATAATATTTATCTAAATTACCGTTTTAGTTGAAACTTAGCATGAATATGCGAAACAGTTTATTTGCTTATCCTAATTTGATGGGTTTATACGTGAATTTGCTATTTTCATTGTAGTATGTTTAATACTTTCGAATTAACGGATGACGGTACAATGATCGTCTTCCTAATAGGACATTCATTGCCTTCTACTAGAAAGAAAGGTGTAAAGACTAGACTTGTTACAATTCGACTGAATTACTATCGATAACAATATAAATAATAAGTAATAACAACGATCCAGCGCTAAATAACTTAAATGAGTTTTAATGAAATGTTCCGATTGGGTGAATAGAATATTCGTTGTAATCAAGCACAGATTAATACCTATAATATATTGTATTTAACATTCCTGCTATATAATACAAATGCTCTTTCATATTCTAAATGAAGAAACATTTTTGCAAGTTAAACTACCAATAGTTTAAGTTTTAGCCCTGATGATGCTGTTAAAAGCTAACCCGTAGGAACCCGTAGCGAGCAAGTGTTTTTTTCATTTCTAAATAAGAATATTTATACTCGTAAGTTTTACCAAGCACCGACAGTGGAAAATATCAAATAAGTTAGTGCTCTATATTATTATTTAGTGATTTGGAGGACGGATGTAAATTGGATTAAAATTTGGGCCTCAGCTGGCGACATACTGTTGCACCTTTTATATAAAAAGGTAACCGAACCTAGGTAGAAAATTCGGTTACTATGTCTTGCAGTTTGATGTGTGAAAGATTAGCAAACAAACACATAGTTCCTATAGGATAGGATGTATAGGTTCCATTGATATTATAGGTGCGTCGCGTGTCCTGTGTGATCCTAGGACTATTATGCAAGTCTACCAGCTACCCTACGCTCCGGACTGGAACGTGACAGTCACTATGAAGGCAGGAACAGGAAAGGCATTAGATTCCTAGCTGGCATGATATAAGTTATATTAAACGTTAAATAATTTGTAAATATAATTGAAGAAGAAAAAGCTTATAAGCAATCAAAAAACAAAGTTCAAAAAGATGAACAGAAAATGTAATACAAAAGATAATAAAAAAACAATCTCATAATGACTGTACGGTAAAAGGAAATCAAAATCGATAAGATATTTGTTTTACGCAAATACCTAAAATAATCTTGTAATCGATTAACAATCATTAATTTTAGTTACATTTTCCTATTTATCATGCCACTAGCATTATTAAACATAGTTTTTGTTAAGTAGTATTAATGTAACGAAAGTCTTTGCATAATGCAAAAAATAAATGAAAAAGGGTTTTGGCAGTATAGAGAGAGAAGATGGAAGCAGTTTTTTTCCTAATTGTACATATTGATTGAAATTAGTCAATATTGGTGGTAATTTGAACAATAATGTTCGGTTGAAGTGCACAAGTGAATTATTCATGCAAATATTAGTGTTGTGTATGTTTTTGTTGCCGCCAAATCTCATTAGATGAGCTTAGGTAAGGGTACCACAGCTTTACATTAGACTATGACGGCTTATGGCTATTTTAAAGTAACCTAAAGACATAATAATATATGACATGGCAACAAGACAAAAAGTATTGTAATTAGTGTCCATAAATAACCAAATAGCTGTAATAATCTTTGATTTGGTATCTCATTCGGAACACATTATTAAAGAGCTTAGATGATATTACGTATAAACATGCACGGATTAGTATAATATATTGTATTGACTATTTATGTAGCTTGTAGTTTAGTGCTCTGTATTATAGTGTCACGATTTGGAGAATATAACGTAAGAAAAGGCAGCATGGCCAAAGGGACAAATTGTAAAAAAGATGTTTAGAGAACAGAAACATGCTGTATTTACATCTAGAAGAGGTTAGCTTAGAAAATACTTATTTCATAAGGATTATTTTGTTATGTATTACAAAAGTTGTATCTCAGTTTTGTAGACATAATATACAAAAACAAAAAAAAAGAAACGTCCAAATTCTCATTAACAAATTACAGTTGATATTCCGAAACATAGTCATGTGTGCTCGGTATTTTATAGTTTTATTTTTTATATTATATTATATGTATTTAGAAGTATAGATTACATACCTACTGTTATTTTCAATTTCAACACATTTTGGCTGACTTGAATAATATAATTTATTTATTGACTGATTATTTTAAAATGTATTTATTTCAAAGTACAAATTCCACTAATTATAAATTGATAGCAAGATAATAATTGTAATATAATTTTTAGTGTCATATCTATAAGGTATGATGTTATTTTTTGTTATCTTTTGTTTCACGTTTCGACTTGTCATCAAAACCTTTAGCAATATCTTCTACCAACAGAAGACTAGTCCGTTTAGTAGACTTCTAAGAAACTTTAGAACTATATATCCAAACACATAATTTTACTTAGCAAGGATAAGGCTTTATGTCTGATAAATTAAAAAAATAAAATAATACTTTTAAACAATTAACACTTATGTATTTTGTAATGTAATTTATTACAAACCATATGTTTATACTAATGTTGTCTATTATTATACCATCAAATCCTTTTTAAATTAAAAGTCTAAAAAATGATCGCCAACGATAGGCGATCATTTTGTGAGACTTTAGTGTCTTCGGCTAGTAGGGTATGCCATGATTGTACCACAGTTCATTTTCTTTGAAGATGCGGGTGAAGCATTTTTTTATATTCTTAATTCCATTTTTGAAGTGCATTCTTTAAGAAAAAATCCTATATAAAATCAACAAACACTGAAGTTAAGAGTCAGTCGATACAAAAAAATCACTCGATACCCTCTGCCTATTTCGCAAGGCACTTGACTTGAGGATATGTATGTACTAAATTTAGATATGTAGCCCATTATTGTAATATTCCAGATATAAAAATACGTTTTATTTTGAAATTCAATATGTTTAAAATTAAAACTTATTATAAAATAATTCTCCATATAAACTAACATCGGTACTTCGTAAATCTTGATGCGGAAAACAGTACAAGTGTTTAATTTTTGGTTTGAAAGTATAAAATCATATAGAAAGCAAAAAATTATGTTTTTTTTAGTAAAAACGATGTTAATGTTGGTACATTGTTTTAAATTTCGCTCTAAAAATACTTTCAAATTTAAGCGTTATATGTAATATGTAAACTCAGTTTAACTATGAAACCCCAATGAACCTAGTACGCTTTATGTATCACGAATAAAAAACATTCTAATGATTATATTATTAGAGTTGATTTAATAAAAGCATTTGACAGAGTATTTCATAATAATCTACTAACTTAACACGTTCAATGTCCAGTACTATTGTTACCTGCAGTCGAGTTTATTATTGTTTTTCTGTACTGTTACAGATTGAATTCAAAACACAAGAACCCATAACGCTTCAGTCTTTTCAAGAGCACGACAGAGGTGTGCCGCAAGGTGCCGCATTGGGGCCTTGAATTAAGTTTTAGAATATTAAAAACTATTGTGGTGTAGTTTGGACAATATTACCTGTGTTAACTGGATGTGTCTGCAAAGGGACGATGATGGTGGTCACCTAAATGAAACAGTAAGTTTTAATAATTTTAATTTTAGTAATAAAAATATTCTTAGTTTAAATTACTAAGTTGGCAATAACCTAAAAATAGCACTAAACTTTAAAATTAGATATTTTTATCTTTAATTTATGTTGTTTTTTAAACTACTGTTTATAAAATATAATGTTTGGTGTCACTTGTCGACCTTGTAATTTAATAGTATTTTGGCAAAGCGTCTTACACGTGTATGTATATGCTAAAATAAACATAATTTGAATAAATTCAACATTAGCAAAAACTCAATTAATATTTAAATGGTTTTTGTTGTTAACCTATTTACCTGGCAATAAGTGGTAAACAAGTAGCAAAATATCACAAAATGTATTTTAAAAGAATATTTAGTTCATTGGGTTATTGTGCTGTGACCATACTTGTAACAAAATTAGGACATCATTTTTTTACGTTAATTTTCACAGTATTTGTATGAAAGGCAAAGTTAAATATGCCATTTTCGAAAATGTCTCACTAACTGCCTCGGTGTACCGTTCAAACCAATTTTCGTTAAAAGTTTTATTAAGATTTTTTCCTTAGATTTTTCACGCTCTTATTTTTAAAGCCAGAGGGGAGAACACACTTTTCGTTACTGTGAAAGCGTGTTTTTTCAGAAAAAAATTGGATGGTGAAAAAAAATTTTTAGTTTCAGATCCATGTATGTAGGTACCCTTATTTTTTTAATTCATAAAGTGTTTCACAGCCATAATATCTACTTACCAAGTTTGAATTGCGTTGTCCTAATTTCGAACTTTATTCATTAGTTTAGAAATAAAGTGGCTCCAATCTGGAAAAGAACAGACGAATATGTATCTATTTTTGAGGTTACATGTTCGCCTCTGTGGTCAAGCGTTTCGGCGTCGGACTTGACTTCTTGAGGTCCCGGGTTCGATTCCCGGGCAATCGGTCAACAAGAAAATTATAAAATGTATGCTTGCCACCAATCACATTGTGGGACTTTTTTTTATGTTATAATAAGGCAAACAAGCAGACGGATTTCCTGATGGTAAGAAATTCACGCCGCCTAGAGACACCAAAGGTGGTAATGGTGCGTTGCCAACCTGAGGCTGGGATGTTAGGCCTCGAGCAAAAGTAAGTTTACCGGCTACCTTACCCTCCGAACTGGAACACGTCATGATGTTATGGCGGCAGGAATAGGTAAGGCGGTGGTACCAATCCGGGCGAGTCGCTGCCAAACTCTACCACCTAGTAGGACTTAAGTATCTTCCGCTAGTCGTGGGTGTCCTGGTTGTGCGTCTGTCTACCTCTTCGGGGATATAGGCTTGAAGATACTTATTTTTTTTTGAAGATACTTATATTCTAATAAGTCGGCTACGGAACCCTAAAAGCCAAGATATATTTTTGATTAACATTATTATTCAAAGTCGGTTAAATTATCAATATTAATTGGCGATTTTATCACTAATCAATGTACGGAAACAGACCTTTAAAATTGTTGTTTGGTCTTAAAATAGTAAATAAGCTGATAAAAATGCTAATACGTGTATTAAAAAAACTTTTAATTTACATGAGGTAGAGCGATTTTTTGGCACGTGTACGTAGCGTTAGTAATCACCATATTATTTATTTATTTATGAACTAGCAGTTTTACGCAACTTCGCCTGCGTAACTTGGCTTTTACTGCATCGATTTTGATGAAACAAAGCCTATGTCACTCAGAAAAAATGTAGCATTCTAAAGGTGAAAGAATTTTTGAAATCGCAGAAGTAGTTTCGGAGCCTATTCATTTCAAACAAACAAACATACAAAAAATCAAACCTTTCCTCTTTATAATATTAGTATAGACTAAGTACTATCAAGGGTTGCCAGATGGCAAAGGTAAAATTTTGAAATTTTATATGTTTTTTTTTTTATATGGTCAGGATTCTGGGGTCGTAGTAGAGAAAAATAAACACAAACAATTAAATACAGAAATATTTTTCGCTCAGGATAATATTCCTATCAGTACATACCTAATATAAAACGAAGTGTTATTTCCATAATCCTTGCCTTTTATACCTATTTATTTGCTTATTGTAGACGTAGCTGTTCCGGCGAACTGCGTTTCACCCGTTCAGTTTGTATGGAAAAAATTAAAGAATTGTTTTACCTAGTTTCTTCGTTTTTAACGAGATGAAAAAATGTAACTGATGTCCTTTTTCTGCTTCTAAGCTATCTCCCCGTCAATTTTTAGTCAAATCCGTTTTCTGTTGTTGACTTACAAATAATAATGTAACTACAAAAAATATGACTTATAACATGACTTAGTTTTCCATAATTATGACTATTTTATTTTATTTACCCCGTGTTGGTCCGGGCTCCTTTGTAGAATAGACCTAGGCAGCTCGTAAAAGGCGAGCATAGGCTCACCGTCACTAACACTGTGACATCTGACTAGGTGGTAGAGTTTAGAAGCGACTCGCCCGGATTGGTACCACCGCCTTACCTATTCCTGTCGGCATAACGTCATGACGTGTTCCGGTTCAGAGGGTAAGGTAACCGGTAAACTTACTTTTGCTCGAGGCCTAACATCCTGGCCTTAGGTTGGCAACGCACCATTACCACCTTTGGTGTCTCTGGGCGGTGTGAATTTCTTTCTATCAGGAACTCCGTCTGCTTGTTTGCCTTCCAATATCATAAAAAAAATAGGTATCAAAAAAGTTGTTATGAACTAGATATTAAAAATAAAACGACTGTTGGGATTTAAAAATCAATGCTTTGGTATCTGCGTCTGCGGTCTAGTGGACGCTGTAGGCGTTGACTACATGAGGCCTTGGGTTCGATTCCCGGGTCATAACAAAAACAACGTTGCCAGGGACTACTTAAGTTAAGTGGTCGATAGTGTTACCATTTGTCACCTATCGTTTTGAGAGCCTAGTACCTTCGGTTTATTGTAGGTGTCCTTGAAGGTGTAGTGAGTTGACATTATGGTTTTAACTAAGTACGCTGTAATACGGACTATAACTTCAATTTTAGAGTACTAATAATAAGGCGGTAAGTGTGCGATAAACATGAAAAAAAGTTTCTATATAATCCAATCAAGTCACCGTAAAAGCCTACTTTATATTCCGAAGTAATCTATCTTTCGCGCCCTTTTCAATAGGAAGACATCTTGTTTGAAAAATATTCATGACTCGGCCGTTCGTAATGCGTGATTGTGCAAATATTACGAAGAAAACATATTTTTTAAAGTCTTTCTCGGTTTTTGCATTTAAGTTTCGAAAGAAAAAACACTTTCATTAATATCTATTTTAAGATTAAAAAAAGTTGAGAGGTGTCAAGGGACACCCGGATGGAACGAAGTTCTCTCTCCCCCCTCTCTCTCTCTCAATCTCTAGCAATCTCTATCTCTATCTCTTTTATAGAGACAGACAGAGAAACGTGAAATAAAAAAAAAGAAAATAAAAATATAAAAAAAATGAAAATGATAATAAAAAAAATAGAAAATGAAAAAAAAAAAACAGAAAAAGTTGTCCGACCCGGGATTCGAACCCGGGACCTCATGCCGTCAAGTCCAACTACTGAACCGCTAGACCACAGAGCAAAAAGTGTCGTGACAACATTTTCGTAAGAATTTTTTCCGTCTGGCCCCCATTCACAACGCGCAATAAGGAACTTCGTTCCAAAAATATATTTATAACGAACGCTTAATTCTTTATTTTGTTGTCAGGGACCAACTCATTCCTATCTACCTATACCTATCAGCACGAACCAAATTATAGTGTATGGTACTTTTTGTAAGAATTACCAATTAAGCTTTTGTTTCTTCAAATTTAAATTAGAGTAGGTAGGTGACAGGCCAACAGACCTAAGCTTCAAAGAAGAGCAGCCAACAGAAGATTTTGCTGGAGCTACTCAGACTTGTCAGAATATGATATGGAAGATACCTTGTACAATGGCTAAATTTATCCATTATTTATGAAATCTCTATGTGTAGTCTGTTAAACGTGAAATATACTGTAGCATATCAGAATAAAGTACGGAGGATTTATTTCATACTATAAGAGTGTGTTGTTTAAATTTTCTGACGATTTGAACATAACAAACGGGAGTAGGAGGTTCAGAAATTTTCAAAGCACACTAGAGTCATTAGTCATTACGGTAAACTGTCTGGCTGACATATTTCCGTCATCGGAGACACATTTGGCATATGTACAGTTTACAATATCTGATGCGCTCGTTTATGATAAAGTGCCTTTTAATTGTTATTTTAACTATTAGACGCTTCTCACACCGTTTAAAATATAAAAGTCTTATGACCTTTTTATCCTCTAGTGTATATGTAAAAATACGTTTACATTACTACAGTCATAAATTAGCGCGTATTGTAGTGCTACTAACTTCTTCTTTCTTTCTTTAGGTTTTGGCCTTCACGTTAGTATTTAGCCATTAGTCAAGTAGAAATTTGCATCAAATTTTATATCAATTTTAATTAATTTTCATAGTCATCAGTCATAAGTCGTCAGGAAGTCATGTCAGGCTCTCGGGTAAAGCGGTGGCCTGTTTACTCAAGCTCATGTAATGAGATTTGGCGGCAACGAGGAAATACACGATACGCTAATTTCTTCATGATTATTTCATTTGTGCTCTTTCACTGAACAAATTTGTACAAAATGCCACCAAAATTGACTAATTTCACTCAATATCAACACGAAATTCAATAATTATGAAAAAACTTCGACCATCTTTTGTCTCGATGGCGCCAAAATTCCGCTACTAACTTTAATGTTCAATAATCAAAATCGGAAGCAACCCGCTCTTTCGTGAAACGTCATTCCTCTATCAGTTTCTGTAGTGTAGCAAAGAGATAGTGTAGCAAAGAGTATATAAATACTACGTAATAAGAAGCGTTATTTCCATAGATACATAGTAAACCTGAATTTGTATAAAGTTTACTTCAAAAATTATAACACGTATAATTTGAAAGTAAGTCTAAAGGCATTCAGATATAAGGCAACTAGTGTCATATGACTTGGGCGAAGAAAAAACATAGCAAACTTATTTTTTATATTTTTTTATTTGAAAGTTGCGCCAAACTGTAGTGTAGTAGCAAAGATAAAATTTCCACAGCTACATTTTTTTATTGTTTTTATTTTAATTGTATTTCAAGTTAATTTGCCCCTTTTTGGTGCCGGCTAAGACCTATAGGCCATGCTGCCACGTCTTCCGTGTTTTTTTTAACAGTCATAAGTCATTTCAGGTTATAAGTAAGTCACAAGTCCAAGCCATGACAAAGTCTTGAGTTACTCAAGCTACTTAAGTGAGATTTGGCGGCAACGAGGAAAGACATGATACACTAATTCCTTCCTAAATATTTCACTTGTGCACTTACACGAAGTTCAATAATTACGAAAAAAAAGAGTGTGTACTCATATACGCACGTAAGAAGTTATACTTCTCGCGGTGCTTCTGACAACACCCTTTAGACATTGAAGTCGACACTCAAACTGTATTTCCCATAGGTGCATACTCCATATAGAATTTCGCAAAATGCCACCAAGTAAAGTAAGGGACTGGGACTTTTCTCGTTTGAAGGGACTTCAAGTGTACTTAGAGTTCAAACTCATTCAAACTACTCATATCGCGTGCTGCCTGCGGCCTGCGGCCTCACTGTGAGCTCGCGGTACTTCAGTCTGCTTCTTTAGACATTTAAATCGATACTCAAATAGATTTTTTCAAATAAGAGCTAAGCCTCCATATTGAATCTTGAAAATAGCACCAAGTTAAATTAATAATGGTAAAGTCTTTTCTCGCTTGTAGGAACTTATTCAAGTGTATTTAGAGGTCATACTCATTCAAACTCCTCATATCGCTTGCTGCGCGAGCTGCTAGCAGCTCGCTAGTAGCTGGTTGTGCTCACAGTTCGGCCTGCGGCCTCACTGTGAGGTGCTTGCGGTGCTTTAATCTTAAAAAAATAGAATTTAGTGTATAAAGTAGCATTATCTCGAACTCTCTACTTGTTTTTGTTTCGACAGGCCATTGTCAAAGTTTTGTCCAGCTTAAGAAACTTAAAGGTTTGTTATGCATTTATTATTTTAAGAACAAAATATATCCGATGACACGAAATTTTTACTCAATCGTAGCTGTAGCAGATTTTCAGCAATAACTTCTGGTCGCCATCTTGGATTTTAAAATAGCTGCCAAATTCGGAATTCGCACCCTCGTTACTGTCTCAAATGACACCAATATGGTTATTTTAGTAAACAGTTGCGAAAATTGCAAGAAAACTTTGTTGTGGATGTCAGCCATTTTGTGTTCCAAATTTTCAACTTTTTTTTTAATTTATAGTAATTGCCAACTAAGCTTTAAAAAGCGGCAGTGTCTCAGACTCGCCCCGCTTTTTCGTTATAGCTGGCCTTTGGTCATTTTTTTACTAGTTATTGGTAGCTGAGCAAAAATTTTGTAGTTCTTACTTTTTAATTAAGCTTTATCTAAGAGTTCATAAAGATTTACTCTAAGTTTAACATACAGGTTTTTCAATAATAGCTTCCGGTTGCCATCTTTCATTTCAAAATGGCTGCCAAATTCAGAATTAGCACCCCCGATTATGTCTCAAACGACACCCATATGGAGTATATCTATAACGGTTAAAAATCTTAAAAATTGTTAAAAAACCGATTGTTGTATGGCGGCCATGTTGTTTTTTGCCATTTTGAATTTTTTTTCATAACTTCTGGTAATTGTTACCTGGGCTCTACAAACTGTCACCATGACCGATCCATGCTTTTTCATTTAGGCTGGCCGTCACCTAACTTTTTACCAGATCATGGTAGATCCGATGTTACAATTTTTATATAAATTTATTATTATTATTTAATTTTTGCTATCCTATATAGAAGAAAACTTTTACGCTAGGACTGCAGTGGCGGTTTTTCAATTATAACTTCCGGTCGCCATCTTGTTTGAAAATCATATGAAAATTAATAAAAAATTCGAAATCCCCGCCCCCCATTACCCCTTAAAATTCATGTTTGGCGACTTGACCCGAAACTTGCAACAACTTTAAAAAATAAAAAAGAATGGCCGCCATCTTGAAAAAATTAAAAAATCCATAAAGCTCTGGCAACACTGAGCAATATTCACTATGGAAGCAAATCTCCATCTTAAACCGTAAAAAATCTACAGCCTTTTTAAATTTGTATGGCGGCCATCTTTTTTCCGCCATTTTGGATTTTTTTCTTAAAAATCAAAGAAATTTTGTGTAACCGATCAATAACTTCTGAGGAAGCAACTTTCTAACTCTAACGGTTCGGACGCAATAAAAAATAAAAAGGTTCGCAACTAACTTTAGGGTGTTGTTTTTTTCTGTCGGTAGCAACTAACTTCAGACTGTCACATTTATCTGTCGGTGTGCGCGCGCATCGTAAAAATTCATTCTCATCATTTTTCCCAATCGCGCCAAAAGAAGTATAACTTCAAAAATTACCACCGTTTTCTATCACGATGTTGCCAAAACTCCTTTTTTTATTGTTTTTTTCTAGATAAAATTCTCAGTCAGAAACACTAAACGTTACACTAGCAACGCTCTTAACATATTGCACTATACCTTCTACCTGTTAGCAGGAAGTTTACATATTACATTTAAAGAATTAAAATACGCAAAACTTTTATTTATAATACCTACCTTTTTCAATTTCAATAAATCTAGAAATAAGAAGTAGATAAATGTGATAAGTTAATTATATTTGAGTTTAATATTTTTATAATATACAATATAATTAATATTAAAATTTAAACAAGATGTAAGTATGTATCATAAAATATATATTTTTTTAAAAATGAGTGTTTCTCACAAAAAATATATTTAGAGGGGAGGTATGGAATCTTACTACAGGGGGAGGGGATCACTTATTTAGAGTTGTCAAAATCGATTTTTTAAATGAAATTATAAAATTTTAACAGTACCCTTATTATTAAACATAAAGTATTCCAAGTTTCAACCTGGTATAGTTGTCTTTATTACACTGTGCTCTATATTATAAACTTAACTTTACTCTTATCTTAGTCTTTGTTTAATCATTTATTATATATTTTTAATATGGTACGAGATTTCATGTAGGTAAATATTTATATCATTTTATTAGTTTAGTACTTACATAATTTTTTTTATACAATTTGGGAAGGCAAACCGCCTTTTTGGCCGCCTCGTTGGCCGAGTGGCTAGCGTACACGTCTAACTACACCGAACAACCGCGAGGCTCGGGTTCGATTCCCGACGGGGGCAGGCATTTGTGTGATGAACATTTAGATGCCGGCATTTCCGGGTCTGGGTGTTTATTAAATTTATTCTGGTATCTATATATGTATTTCTATGTATTGACATCGTTAACTAACACCCATAACACAAGCATATAATTTGCTTACTTTGGGGTTAGATTCAATTTGTGTTACTTGTCCAGAGATATCTATTTCCTACTATATCTACCAATTTTTTAAATTATAAATCCTATGATATCCTGATGGGATCGGGATGTTAAGCGGGTCTCGAGTAAAAGTAAGTTTACTGGCTACCTCATCTTCCGACCCGGAACACATCAACGACAAGCACTGGCGCTATGGCGGCAGGAATAGGAAAGGCGGTGGTACCAACCCGGGTGAGTCGCTGAGAAACTCTACCACCTAGTCAGATGTCGCAGTGCTAGCCTGACGGTAAGCCTACTCGCTTTGTACGAGCTGCCTGGCAGGAAGGCAGATCGTCTACTCTGCAAAGGAGCCCGGACAAACATTATGAAATGAATTAACTTTTTTAAGTTACTAGACAGATTATACTTAGATTTCAGAAACCCTGCTTTATTAAATCAATTTTTAAATTATCTAAATTCTGTTTACCTTTTATTTGTCTTCTGTACTCTGGAAATATAACATGTCTGGACAATTCTCATGATTCCCGACCATCTAACCTAGTCAGACTACTATTATTGCGGAATACTATTATTACTGCGGAGTCAGCAAATTTTTACCTGGAGCAATAAGAAATCGCGCTTACACTGTGTTTAATATTTTTTTCGTCTAGGCGGTCTGGTGGTCATAGGACTTAACTTTTTGAGGTCCCGGGGTTTCATCCCCGGATCGGGCAACAAAAAATAATGGAAAATGTATATTTTCAATTTTCTTATTAAACTAACTTATACTAATATTTCTTATAAAGTTGGCAATAGGCTTGCCACTTAGTGTCTCCGGTTATTCGTGGGTGCCCTGTTTGTGCTTCTGCCTACCTCTTCGGGGATATGGGCGTGAAATTTTTTCTCCGGATTCACGGTTAAATATTTGTTTTGAATTGATTTATGTTGTATGTGGAATGGGTTCGACCAAAAACTGTAACAAATATGTTTGGATTGGAAAGTCTCGAGCGTTACACGTTTACGTTTTGTTCAAATTGATTTCAAAACATGGTGTTATGTTTTTGTAAACGATTTGGTAAAGTTAAGTAACAACATATATACGTATGTCGTGAATTATATATACCAATATACAATATTCATCGCGTTGGTTCTGGTCCTTTGTGTTTAATCGACCGTCTGCTTGGTGTAAGCGGCGAGCTAAGGCGAAACGGGTCGTTACCAACAAGATTACTGGTGGTAGAGACTTACCCGCATATGGATTCGCAGATTAACCTATTCCTACCGCCAAAATGATGGAATAGAATAGAAATTTGTTTATTTTACATAGATTATACATGAGGCACTTAGGATACTAAAATGAGGCACTATATAATACTAAAATTTAAAACCGGATCGGAACGCGGCCCCACCCTGAAAAGATCCGCAAGAAATTTAATGGGCTTTTTTTATGATATTGGAAGGCAAACAAGCTGACGGATTTCCTGATGGAAAGAAATTCACGCCGCCTAGTGCTTTTTTTTCTAAATGTGTGAAAATAAAATAGAAATACATTATTATTCAAATGAGATTGGTATGAGGAACAATTAATCCCAAGCACTCTTCTCCGATAAAATTCAGTAACCTTTTCCTTATAATTTTAATTTAAAACATTTTTTAAATTATTTTTTTTCGTCTCTGTGGTCTAGCGGTCCAGTTGTTGGACTTGTCTGCATGAGGTCCCGGGTTCGAATCCCAGGTCCCGGGTTTTCCAATTTTTTAATAAAAAAGATGTTGCTCGGGATTGGATATATGCCGGGTTGGCGATAGGCTTGCCACCTATCACATTGTGGGCCTTAGTGTCTTCGGCTAGTCGTGGGTGCCCTGGTAGTGCCTCTGCCTACGTCTTCGGCGATATGGGCGTGAAGTACTTCTTAAAATTTTTTAGTGCTAGATCTTTCATATAATCTTAAAGTTTACTGTAAAAACGTATGTGAAGATGAGAGACATGCACCCCAAGATTGTTTTTATTTCTTGTATTTACTCGAAGTAATTTACATCACAGTTTCTTGTAATTAAACGTACGTGCGTATTTTCTTCTGAACTTGTATTTTTTTTTAAATATATACTGGCAAATTATAGTTAGAACAATATTAATTTCTCTGATTTTTTTACTCTTGATCTAAGATATAAATTGCTCGTATAACCCTGTTTTGCATTCTTTTGATGTATTACACTGTCATGTTCCAGTTCATAGTGGAGGGCGTAGACTATAGATATCAAAAATAGGAATAGGTAAATAGGTACATACAGGTAGCTCCACAAACAATAATGATAATACTAATACTTTTAGTCAATGTGTTTTCACCTTCTGTATCTATTCTTATTTTAAATCTTTACTGTACATAAAACAAATTACAGAAAAAACTTAATGCTAAATGATACAAACCGAAAGCATAAATAAATAAGGAAAATATTTAAGAAAAAACTCGAATTAGCAATCTTCGTATAGCTTCACTTTATTACCAATTTATATATGGGAAAAATTTAATTATTATTTAACTTCATAATTCTTTTTAATTGTATTAGTTACTGTTAACTAACACAACAAAAAAGAATGATCGAAATTGGCGTGATACGATGATTAAGGGAAATAGGGATTTATTTTATTTTTGTATGGCTAAGTATTTCCCTAATATTAATAATTCGCTAGTACCTACTGCGTTCAAGAGAACCTAAAGTGATATACTCGATCCCAACTTCTATTTGCATGAAATCGAGATCCAGTTATTGATAGTAGAGTTTGATACAAAGTTATAAAATATTGAAGACGAATAACGAAGAGAAGTTATAAAATATTGAATAATTATTTCATTTTATTTATTATTTTCCTGTAACGGGTATGATGGAAGAAATTTATTTCATAGGAAATAAGATCTTAAATCCCATTAGAGGAAAACATTAAAAGAAATATGTAGAACTGGTGTACAAGTACGCCAGTTATACATATTTCATTTATTTGTAGGTGTACAAATAAAGCAACTACACTACTACTACTTTGCTATATATATTTATATACAAAACATAATCCATACTAAATACAGACATACACAAAAACAGTTAAAACGACTGCAAAGATACGATCTTTAACGGTCTTATCAATAAACAACAGACTAAAGTACGCCAAAGATTAAGTTGATATTTTAGTCTATATTGCAATGGAATAAAAACTGTAATACTAGTTTGAGCCTTAGAGTAATTTAGTTCATGTCGATTAATTGTTTATATATTATTATGTGTGTGTATAAGTTAGCATGATTTTAACATATTTACATCTCAAAAATAATCATATAAAGTTATTCATATCATTTTATAACTGTTATATCTAAACATCGAGTTATATTGTTATTTGTACATGCTACTATCAAGAATGATATTAAACATAAACATGTTTTATTAGTGTAAATAAACTGTATAAATAGTATTAGCAGTTCTTTTTCCTAGTAAAGAAAAGCAAATAAGTTGACGAGTAGTCAGAAGGAAGCTCTGCCAATAGACTCTAAAGATGGAAGTGATCCGTAGTTAACTACGCTGGGACGTTAGCTGTTTCATTATTAAACATAGACTAAAGTATTCCAAGGTTTAACCTTATATTATAGTGTTTATTACACTGTGTTACATATTAAATAGCATTTCTTACGCCGTGGTACGTATTATATACAATTACAATGTGGTACACGTTATATAGTCATTATTACACTGTGGTACGTATTTTATTTTCAACTTCACTCGTTAATAATAGTAAGAGTCACTGTCGACCAGTAAAAGAAATTGTTTGGAGGGAAAAACCTATTACATATACTGACACAGGGGGTAATTTATTTTTAACATTTTAAAGACATCCAACAAAAGTATGTTTTATAAGTACATGTTAAGTATAATTATAAGTATATATGGTGTTATATACTTACATACTATTACGCACTTATAGTGATCAATGGTTTCCTTTTTGTTTCAGAGACCAATGGTGCAAATACCAATACTGGTAAGTATACTTATTCTTAATAAATCAATTATTATAATCTCGTTCGTATTTTTTAAACATTGATTTCGTTTTCTCACAAATGTAAATAATACTATTGATAAGTCTTTTTATTTATTTATTTGTTTTAATTTTTTCTTTCTACTGAAACAAAAAGATAAATGACTAATTACTAGACAAAGATATAAAATGACGTATGGTAGCATTTTTTCACAAACCTTTGTGGTATTTAAATGATACTTCAACTTAATATTGTATTATGTGTTAAGTCAGTAAATAAATTAAAAAATATTAAAAAAATAGTAATATAAATTACTAGCTGTTTAGCTGAGACTTCGTCAGCGTAAAATGTATTTTTTTTAAAAGTATACTATGTTTAAGCTCAGGGTTTTATATATATGCATATCAAATTTTGCCACAATCGGTTCAGCGGTTTAGCCGTGAAAGGGCAACAGACAGCCAGACTTGCGAATTTATTTTGGAATAATGTGAGGGTTTGTTGTTTTTTTTTTTGATGATTTTTAACATATAAATGATCAAAGCTTGGAGAAGGACTAGGTTACTTTTATCCCAATATCTTAACTAGTTCCCTCGGGATATCTCAGCAACATATACTTATGTTCACTTTGGCGAAACTGTGAATAACAGCCTCAAATACAGTACTGTATTACTCCTATAATACAGTATTCAGAAAAAGATAAAACCAAAAGAATCTCAAATGCAAATAGGGGTTCTAACGTTATGATATAAAGATATAGCGTAAATAACATAAGGAGCTATCGAAACGCTTAGATGCATGAAGAACGAAACAAATAAACTTGGCAATGACAAATAATTCGCCATGTAAGCTTGTATTTTTTATAACAACATCTAAACAAAAAATTAAAAATGTATGAATTATATGATAGTTCATAGTACTAGCTGTTACAAGCGGCTTCGCTCACGTAGCAGTTAATATATTTACTGATTATTATAGATGACTATTGTTCCAAATTCAAACATAAATGTCTCCTTCAAGACCGACTCAAAGGTTGTCTGGTTAATATGTTCAAAGCGATAAAACCGCCTTTGTGGTTGAGTTATAAATTACAAATATTTTTGGTTTTACATTCTTATATTTTAATTTTTAAAACGACTTCGAAAAAAGGAGGAGGTTATACGTTTGACATTTAAATTTATTTTTTATATATAAAATTATCATATTCTCCATAATTTTTTGATACGATTTATATTTATTTATATTAAAAAACATAAGCAAAATATTAAAATGTGGTAGAGTAGTATTCAGTACTAATTTAGTGAAGCTGACCATATCTGTATAACTGTCTTAAGAGGCTGCTCCTTCTACCAGTTTTGTCGGAAAACTTTTTTGCAATTAATTGCCCTATCCTAAAATAGGTTCAAGGATTTTTTTACAATTCGTTACAGCTTTCAAAAGTGAACAAATAGTGAAACAAAGTATAGTTAGTGATTCCACTAACAAACGTCACCATATTACTACAAATATAGAAGAAAGTATCGCCTCTTCAATCTAGATTCTAGTGATTCATTGTTAGTGTTGACTACATTTGGTCCTGGGTTCAATTTTCGGGTCGGGCCACTTAACACTTGTTTTCTCAATTTTCTAGTAAATCAATGTTGCCTGGGATTAGATGCTTTACACCTATACACCTAACACATTGTGGGAATGAGTATCTTCGGCTAATCTTGGTTACACCTCTAGCTACTTTTTCAAGGATATGCGCATGAGGATACTTTTTAAAAGTATATGGATTTCCTGACTCCTGATAGATGGAAACGCAAATAGACTTAAAGAGCCATAAAAAGGGGGTGTTAGGATAAAGGAGATTAATACCTAACTAAAAAACAACAACCAGAGATATATTTATCAACTGGGTCCAACCCCTTCTGCAGTTAAACTTTTATTAGCACTAAAGAAGCTCCATTAAAACTATGTGATTTAGCAGTTTTTTTACGATTTGGGTAGAAAAATAAGCGATAATGTATTTGACAAGTTTTCTTACTGGGCGTTTTTTGAATACCTTTCATAAAACACAAGAAGCTCAACAAATAGAAGTATTTCCTTAGAGCAATAGTAGAAGATCCGAACCTACATCGACCTACACCGAACTGATAATAAAATATCCATGTTTTATTTTTAAGTTTGGAATTTAGTATATTAGAAATCATAAAGAAATGTGTTGCCTAAGAAATCGTGGACAGAACATTGTTATATTGAAGTTATACTTCTTTTGGCGCGTTAGGAAAAAATGATGAGGGTAAATTTTTACGATGCGCGCGCACACCGTGACGAAAAACCGACATGATGAAGTCAGCTATGAAGTTAGCTATAGATAACATTTTAGTTTCTAAAAAGATTTTTATCTTATTACGCCGAAGAAGTATAACTTCTAACGCGTGTACATAAGTACACACACACTTTTTTTATATATTTTTTTAAAAATTTATTATTTATTCATTCAATTCTTTTTTAGACATACATAATACATCATAGTGTTTGTAATAAAACAGCGCATATGTTAATATTTTTTTATACTGTTTATAACATACCTGGCTACCCAGATAAATAACAGCTACTTCAACTTCTGCAAATTCTACACTTCTCATACTTTAGTAAGTAAGTAAATCCACGCCCATATCCCCGAAGAGGAAAGCAGAGGCACAACCAGGGCACCGACGACAAGCCGAAGACACTAAGTGCCACAATGTGATAGGTGGCAAGCCTATCGCTAACTGGGAACATAGGTCGCTAACCGCTAGACCACAGGGGCGATTTTCATATTTTAAGTCAGAATAAAATATTCTTATTATCGTATTGCAAGTTTTAATGAAAAAACATTTTTATAAAAATAAAAATCGTTCCTCGGGGTTTTTTAGGCAACCCATTTTAATAAATTTTGTAACACACTAAAAATATTATAAAAAATGTTTCATTCTATTGTCAGCTCAGTGAAGATCGACCTAAGTTCGGATCTTAGACTACATGAAATACTATTAACTTATAGACCCCATGGTAATGGTATGTTGCCAATCCATAGCCAGGGAGCTACATGCGTGTGTTAGTTTATCGGCTATTCTTATATCAGATCGATTCACAACAATGACGAGCACTGACGTTATGCCAGCCGCAATAGGATCACGGTATTATTAATTCTGGCTAGAAGTCACAACACTCTAACTAATCATCGTCACAATTAGGGTTGCTAGCCGTACTATAATATATATCCTATTAATATTATAAATGCGAAAGTTTGTAAGTATGGATGTATGGATGTTTGTTACTCTTTCACGCTCGAATGGCTGAACGGATTTGTCTGAAATTTGGAAGACAGATAGATTGTGACCTGGATTAACATATAGGCTATTTTTAATCCCGATCGCACACCGGGTTTCTGTGAAAACGCGGGCGAAGCCGCAGGTAGCAGCTAGTTATAATATATAGTATGTTATAGGTACGTACAATGTGTATAGTATTGTACTGTATTATGAGGCTCCATACTATATACTGTTGAAGACATTTATAGTACCTACAGGAAAAAATAATGATGAGTAATATTGGTTTATGTTTAAACTTTGCATTAATCTATGCTAACATTATAAAGAGGAAAGGTTTGATTTTTTGTTTGTTTGTTTAAAATTAATAGGCTCCGAAACTACTGGACCGATTTCAATAATTCTTTCAACTTTAGAATGCTACGTTTTCCCTGAGTGACATAGGCTTTGTTTCATCAAAATTGGTGTAGTAGAAGCCAAGTTACGCAGGCGAAGATGCGTGAAAATGCTATTACTAATTAAAATAAAGGAAAAAAATTTTGTAATTTTGACTTCCCTTCCGTTCGACTGTAAGCCCATTCACTATATTTTCCCATAAAATATTTCAATTATTATAATTAATATATTTGCTTTAATCACCATACTGCTCGCAAGCCAAAAGGTACCATAAACACCATCTGGACACGTGGACGTCTTCGGCAGTTTAGTCACATTTTTTCAGTTCGTACTTCCAAACTCTGAAACTCACTTCCTGAATAAGTTTTCCCCTAAAACGTGACGTGGGATCTTTTAAAAGGCGTATTAATCTCTTCTTCTTAATCTGTAACTTACTTTATAGATGTCTAAGGGTAACAGTAACCACTATCCATCAGTCGACCATTTGGCTTGTTTGTCAGTTCATCTCATAAAAATACGTGTTTTATTTTAAAAAAAAAATCAGACATAAACAAAAATTGCCAACCCTAGCCACGCTGCTAATAATAAATGTACCCAATCATTGTTAAGAAGTAGGTTATTACATTTAATATAACAATGAACCTAGCTTTTTAATTTTTTTATCCTATAGTACTCGTTTACGAGTATTCAACGTATTTAGTGCACGTAGCGTGAAACCGGCCATTCAGAGCTATATCTAGCCCCGGCTAGAAATTGATGCGTCTTCGCTTTGTACTTAGTCTACTGGAGCTATTCTCCAGTATTAAAGAGTTTAGACCAAGAGCTTACTATCTTTTTTTTTAGAATTAAAAACTAAATCACGTGTACTTTTAGACATTTATTTCATTTCATCACAATGTTATGTGATTTTAATCTATAAATTATTGGGTTTTGTAGTATAAAAACACAAAAATCGAAAATATGCTATAACCCCCGACAAAACCTGCGTAAAATGTAGATAAGAACAATCTCGGTCACGTCAGCTTTAAAAAAAAAATCCGCATTGAAATCGGTTTATCCGTTGAAAAAAGTTATGACACACCATGAGACATAAACACACACACAGACACACACATATATATAAATTAGGCCAAAAATAATAACACACGTGGATGTGTACAAACTATTTTTAATAATTCGGGATTTTATCAACCGCCGACGATGAATACTTTGTTAGATAGGTACTTACTGTGAATTATTAAAAAATGAAACTACTATTTCGGAGAAGAAGTCGGTCAGAAACCTCACAGTTCCTTTTTTCTAATGTAGCATTAGTTATCAATGGATTTTTTTCGTTTTAATATCTGCTACAGAGGTATCAAGTATATTTTATTGATATAAATTAAGTACAATTCGAAATAGTAACAAAAGCACAATATGAAAAAAAAATGAAATTGACCGCCTCGTTGGTCAAGGGGCTAGCGTACATGCCTAACTCCATCGAAAAACCGCGAGGCTCTGGTTCGAGTCCCAATGAAATTAGGAATTGTTGTGGTGAACATAGACGTCTGCATTTTCGGGTCTGAAAGTTTATTAAATTTATTCTGGTATTTAAGTATTTCTATGTACGAGAATGGTTGAATAACATCCAGTACACAGGCATATGATTTGTTAATTTATTTGTGTCACTTGTCCAGGGATATTTATGTCAAGGGATATATTTTAACATGGGTATTTCCGATCTCGACCAATCCAAGGTAATTTTAATCTTATTTTCAAAAATATTTGAAACACCCACATTTCAATTTCAAATAGTTTTTTCATTGTTGTTATTAATATTAGAGAGGTACCGTATACATTTTGTAGATATCAATTTGTCAATTTTAAAAACATTTGTAGTTATTTAACTGTAAAAAAAGTGTTTTTTGTATATTTATACGATGTGTTAATTTTAATAAATTGAATGCATTTTTGTGCCGTTGCTCTTAGATTCTGAAACGTAGAAGGGCGGTACATAGAGTCGCTCTACAGCGAGACTGGGCGTCGCTTTTGACAGGGCGTGGCCCCGCCTACCCGCTCATAAGCTACCTAAAAAGCCTTCACTTGAATATTTAATTAAAAATTATCTTTTTTTCATCTCCACTAAATTACATTAGTCGAAAGAACACAAAAAATAAGGATGTGAACTTTTAAACCTATGTATAACACTGATAAAAATATAAATGAATGACATTTTAAAGTTTTTTTAACCAAATGCAAAACCTAGAGTAAGTGCCTAAGTATTTATTTCCATATTAATTAAAACAAAAATAGAATTTAAGAACCTCTCGGCATTAGAACATTAATAAAAATATTTTCAGGTTTTTATAATAGACATATTTTATAACCTTCATTTGGATATTTTACGCATAAATGTCAGGAAATTAGTTAAGTAATAACTAAATTTCATTAATTTATATTGATATGTGCATTTTTGTATTACAATTTATGTTAATTATAATATCTAACAATATCAATCACATTATTATTTCGCATTTATTATTGTTGTAAAAACTTGAGTTAGAATATATTGAAGTACAATTTAGATACATTTTGCAAATTATGAATAAAAAAGGGGGTTTAGAAATTTGTCAACTTCTTTGTCTTCCTATCTGTTTTAATGTTCTAGAGAACTTTTTGAAAAGTTACATATTAAGTTTTCTAGTACTGAAATATTCTGGCCAAATATTAACAAAATATTTTTAATATACATACGGATGAATGAAATAAAATTATACGACCGCGTTAAGATTTATATTTTTAATCTTAATTTGAAATTATTGTATAAAACGTTCGAATTTGAATTAACGTCTATGTAAAAAATCAAAGTGAATTTATCAGATCAAAGTTCTAAATTCAAATTCTTCTGAAGAGAGGCGGCAACGCAATCGATAGATTCTAAATCATCGCCTTATAAAAATGTCAATGGCCTATCGGTATTGGCCGCTTGTTACACCGAACTTTAAGAAAACTTCATTTCATTTCTGTTTTTAATTTTAATGCAAGTAAAATAAATACCTAATTATACTCTTTCCAAACATTTGTTTAACTTTTGACAGGAGGTAAAAATTACATAGCCACAGTACGAATAAAAGAGTATTTTGACAATGTTATTGACAATGTGTCAATAGTTAAATAAATCGTTAGACTGGTTATAGTAGATATTTGGAATTACGGATTTATAAGTTTTAAATTATACATACCTAAACTTTATCTATTTTTTTGAAAAAAGACTAAATAAAAATATAAAATTATATTTTAAATTATCTGTCCACTCGTTTCTCTGAATAAAAATAAATTATTAGATCACCTGGGAGGTGATTATGTATCTTAGTTACCAACTCAAACTGCAAAAGTGTACATCAAATGACGTCATTTGTGTTTGCTATCTCTATTGTATTTCTGTTAGTCACTGGAGATAGCAAATATAAAACACGTCATTTGACAGCAATTTGATGTACACTCATCCATTTTGAGTTGGTAACTGAGTTACATAATCACCCCCCTGTTTTGTGTATCGATATTTACATAAAAATGCATCTTTATTTTGCTTGCTCATTTGAAAGAAACTATTTTTTAAGTTAAGCGGAAAACTAAATAATTATTCATTCATTGTCAAGACAATTTATTTCGTTCATCATCATGTTTATTTTTTGTATCCGTGTCTTGAAACCGTCACAGTAGCACTTTATCATGAATATGATATTAAATATTAAAACAAAACAGTGTTTTAATATTTAATATATAATATGTAGGCTTGCCAATCATATCATAGAAATCACTATTAACTGCTTTTTAAGTATCTTCACGTCCTTATCCCCGAAAGGGTAGGCAGAGGCACATCTGGGTATCCATGACTAGCCGAAGACACTAAGTCTTACAATGTGATAGATAGCAACCTATCGCCAACCGGGCATATATCTAATCCCGGGCCTTTTTTTTAACCTGTAATTTTTATTACAAAATTGAAAATTCACATTTTCTAATATTCATATGTAACAGTTATTTGCTAGTTTATATTTAGTTGATAATATATTAATAACGATAATAAGTAAGTTGTGTAAATGTCTAATTAATTCCATATTTGCCTAATATCATTACCTTATTTTATTAAAGGGAAAACAATCAGAGCCTGCTTTTAAAAACTATTTTAATCTTTACTTTTAAAATATTCGATCACTTTTGTTTTTGCTTTTCTTTCCAATCACGTGTAAGAATTTATTTGGGTTAGTTAAAATTACTTAACAAAACATATAATTATGTTGTTTGTCAGCAGTATTTAATGGATTGGTAATTAATAACATTTTGACGGAAGATTCGCACAGCGTTTGCGCGTTACAAAAAATAAACATTGAGTTTATAACATACATAAATATGACCTTGTACACCTTGCATAAATTTGCTGATATTTTCCTATAGCGTTGCAAAAACATTTTAGTTATCGCTATGCCAAGGATTAATATTTTTTTTACATTGTTTAAAAAAAAAATAAGCCACCAATAGCTTCTAACAAATTATACATCTTCATTTAATTTGGATATTTTGTAACTAGGTACTTAGAACGAGATATACCTATAGTACGTGCATGTATATAGTATTTTTTAAGTAAGAGCCTATACGTAAGATCTTGTGACCTTTCAACAAAACCCTGATCAATAAGTGTAATCTATAACTAAACTAATATTATATTTGAAGAGGTAAAGTTTGTTACTTTGTTCGTTTGTTACAAGGGTAATCTTCGGAAAAACTAATTTAATCATCAATTCTTTTCTCTAACAGAAAGCTACACGAGCTTTGATGATTTTTGTGTAAGAAGTGGGCATTAGATAATGTCTGTATTCTGAAAATATTCCAGAAAATAATTTTGGAATAGTTTAAGTTTAAAAAATTGTTGTTATGCAATTGCAGGGATGGAAGGTACACCGCGGATGTAGAGAGGAGAGTGAGTGCAGGGAATAGTGTGAATGGAGCGTTGGGTAAGCTATTCCAAAGCGAGGTTTTGAGTCAAAAAGCTAGACTCGCTTTGCATAATTCTGTGCTTATTCCAACGTTATTGTATGGAAGCGAGAGTTGGGTATGTCAGAAAGAGCATGAAAGTAGGATAAATGCGGTTGAAATGAGAGCACTACGGAAAATATGTGGTTTAACGCTCGCTGACGGCATTCGCAACAGTGAGATCCGAGAAAGAGTGGGATTGAAAGAAAGTGTTGGTGTTAAAATGCGAAAGGGCATGCTCCGCTGGTTCGGTCATGTGGAAAGAATGACAGATGAAAGATTGACAAAGCAGATATACAATGCGAATGTGGATGGATGTAGGTACCCGGGGAGGCCAAGGCTGACATTTTACGATCAGATCAATCGGATATTAGCCGAGGGTGGTGTCAAGAGTCTCCGAAACCGGCGTGTTTGTATGAAAAGGGTTATGAATGTGAAGGAAGCAAGACAGGTTTGTCAGGGTTGTGAGGTCTGGCACTCGATACTCTCTGCCTACCCCGTAAGGGACTTGGCGTGAAGATATGTACGTTTGTTATCGAATTACAATTAAGTTAGTGGATCAATTTAGATTATTTTTTAAAGAAAGAGTCCGAATTCTTAGTTTTTATTGAAATCGAACGTAATATAGGAAATATGTATTTTATACGAAAAAAATGAATTGTCACGCAAGTAAAAACATAAACGCTAGCGAATATTGTTTTTAACTCGCAAAACTCACAGTATTGTGATTGGTGAGGGCATGTGTGGTATAATATTGCCTTTCCAGTAATATACATCTATGTGTAGAACTCATGACCTCCTTTTTCGAGGCCGGTTGAAAATAACGATAACAAATCTAGACACGACTACTAAATTGCTTTGCTGAATTTCAAATTTGCAAGTTTGATAGTATAGTGGAAAGTTTATAACAAAACTGTTTAAATTGTAAACTGGTAATAGATAAAAACTTGTTTAAGCTACTTACATATCATGACATAAACGCATATCTACATTTTTTTAATACTAAATATAATAAATCAATATCTTTCCAAGACTTATGTCATGGCCTGATTAAGTATCTTCTTCGTTGTTCAGTTTCAAATGCTCAATTTTAACCGACTCCAAAAAACCTCCATTTCGGTTTTTATCAAAACGGTATGTTATCTGGGTGAGAAGTGATTATATTACTATTCTTTTTTCGAAACGTAGGTAATGATTCCGAGATGGTTCTATCAATTATCAAGGTCCGAGTGGTAGTTTGCAAGTTATACCTCCTTAAACTAATGTATAAATTTTATAAAAAAATATAAACTAATGTATACATTTTCATGTCGTCGACATCGAAGTCATCGATGTAGTGTATCAAAATTTATGCATTATTAATAACTCGGATCTTGATAAAATTTAGAACCAGCACAGAGATGTCTTTCAAAAATAACAGTTATCAAATCGTGATGTGGTAATGAAATTGGTCGGGTTTGCAGTTTTATAGTTCTTATTTTTTACACAATTACCTAGCTGATTTATGCGGGCGGCCTATCTGATCACTTTATTAAGTTTTTTAAAAGAGTTCATCTAGATATTTTATGAAATCTTGAATATATGGTGAGATAAGTCAAACAGTTCGTTTAACTGTCATACTCTAATATTTTTCCGGAATTTATGCATCGATTTTTGGACATGAAATTGTTTAGATTTTAAATAAACAAATATACTGCACAATCACTTATCCACAGTTTTTTAAAAATAATATAACCAGTTTATGGTTTAATTCAATGAAGATAAATGCCATCGTTCATGACTATTTATTTTTTGATGGTAAAAGCAGACAATGAAAAATATGGATTTCCTGATAGTAGGAAATAAATTAAGTTTTTCGATATTATAGATATGTATGGTGTGTTGCCAACCTAATCTACTTTTCAAACCGTATCTCAAAATATGATGACAGCTTGATCTGGTTAGTCGCTGGTACCATTTTGCACAGTTTATTTAGATTTTGAACAAATAAGTAAAAAATAAAATTTGTTACGGTGTAAATGATGAATAGCGCATGCGTTAAACCACTTTGCTTATAATTGAAATAAATTCTTTTCTTTATCCAGAGGGCTATCGTTCACTTAGTCTATTTCTTATTTGGTTTCTAACATGATCTAGGCTTTACGTTTAGATTCCCTTTGTCAAAGAAAAAGAGGCCTATAAAATATAAAGGCGGCACGCAGGATTCGATTTTCGAATTTTGAAATTCAAAATGGCAGCCTTGCCGGGAGCTGTGTCGATGTTGCGCCAAAAAATAAATATTTTGCATCGTCAATAACATTTTGCGCTCTCGATTCCGCGCATGCGTGAAAACTCACACGGCCACTGTCATATGCAAATTAATCTATAAAAAAGCGATTTAGAAAATAGTACAACAATTTTAGTTTGTTTTAAATCTAGATATTTTTAATAGATGCGAATAGCGAATTTTAAAAGTCACGTTTGTTGGGACGTGTTCTTCCGTCTCTGTCTGCATCTACCGCGCATGCCCAATTGTGATGTTTATATTATTTGTATTTGAGCTGTGTATCTCGTAAACTATAACTACCACAGCCGTTGCGCCAATACTGAGGACTGAGGGCCAGTGCCGCCCCTCCCCGCTTCGGTAGTTAAATATTTCTTGCTTATTTCGACCTAGCATTGTTGTTGCCGCCGCGACGAAGGCTGTGTTGTATATTGTTTAGACGAAAGCAAATATATTTTTTTTTGTTAAATAAACTTTGTATTACATTGGTGTATTGGATTTTTGTAATTTAAAATATAATGCAAATGTGTAAATAAATTGCATAGAACTGCATTCGGGACTGATAAGTGGTTGTTTTGTCGCTGTTCAGTGATTATTTAATTTGTGAGTGATATGTGTATATTTTTAATTGATATTCAAGGTAATTTTTTTGATAATTCAACACTACCAACAAAAATAACTAATCATTCCCAGTTAAATAATATTTTATTTATGTTAATGTAAATATCAAGTAAATTATTAATTATTTTGTAACGGTGACATTGAAAAGTTAACATAAAGTCAGATTTTTAAAATATTATCTAATTAAAATTTAAATAATGTATTAAAAATATAAACGCGCGTAAAAAGTTTGAATCTTTGAACTTGGAACTTATAAGCACGTGGCTTGTCGCTCATGTGTTGACGTCAGCCAATCACAGGCATCGCTCATAAGCGGGTGGCCAATGGCGAGCCGCCGCTGAAGAGCGCTGGTTTGGGCTGCTGATAAGGGACGAATTTCCCGCTTGTTTTTCGTGAATCGTTATTATTTATTTATCTATGTTTTGCATTTTACAAATAAGAAAAAAATTACAGTTATGATTTTTGGCCCTTTTATATGAAGTATATTTTTTTATATCCGATTAATAAAATAAAATAGCAACGTTTGTTCCTATTTTACCTCTACGGTCTAGTGAACTACTGCAGTGTTATTGGGGTTGATTATGTTCTTGGTTTCGATTTTCGGGTCGAGAAACTGAAGATGTGTTTTTTTTTTCATTTTCTAATAAAAATAGACAAGTGCCTGGTTGCCGATAAGTTTACCACCTATCACACTGTGAGACTAAAATTACCTTCGGAGACCCTGTTTCAACTAATACGTGGTATATCACTACAAAAAGATTTAGCTTTGAAGATCATTCGAATTTTTAGATTCAGTTTCGTGACTTCGGCCGAGCTTATTAAGCTATAAGATTTTCCCTCCAATCTATAGAATTTCGGTTTGTGGGCAGTTAAAAGCCTCATCAAAAACAGGCAGTAGTTTTCTTGTATTTACTAAGCCAACATACAAAAAAATGAGTTTCGATGTTGCTCACCTTTCGAATATTTTTTTTTTATAAAAATAGGCATGTACTTTGTACGCAAATACAGAAATTAACACAATTTTAACCTTCTACGAAAAAAAGGGGGTGTTATAAATTTAAATTTGTCTCTGTGTGTGCGTGAGAAAGCTTATGATATCATTACTTTTTAACTAAATCTGTTTGTTTATTCGACCTAATCTCGAAAACTATATTTTTACTCGGTTTCACCAGTAGCAAAGGGAATGATCTAGAATACTAATAATATTAGAAGTTTATAAGAAGAGAAAATTAATTACATTATAGGTATGTGATATTTGCAAATATATTCGGACAAAATATTGTTTAAAACTACTTATTTTGGAAGACATATTTAGACAATTCATATTGTTTCTTTTTTTGTAGAACATGCAATAAAATCCCTACTAATATTATAAATGCGTATACAAGTTTGTGACACTTTCACGTGAAACTACTAAACCCATATTTTTTGATGTTTTAAAAGTAACAGGATATTTTTTTAAATACTTGAAAGCCAGCGAAACCGAGGGTTAAAGCTAGTACTCCATTAAAGTGAGAACTTGGATTAGAAAAAAACTGACTCGGCTGATGCTAGCCATAAAAATATTTCGCAACCCAAAACATGACAAAAAATCAGATTTCTCGAATCCGTTATGTTAGTCGAGAATAATTGTTATTACCTGTTAGTACTTACGTAAAAAGTGTTTAGACTATACTTATAATATTATAAAGAGAAAATGTTTGATTTTTTGTTAGTTTGAAATTAATAGGCTCCGAAACTACTGGACCGATTTCAAGATTCTTTCACCTTTAGAATGC
>NJDC01005395.1:107222-117739 GCA_002245475.1 Calephelis virginiensis
CTACGGAAAATCTATGGTGTTACACTCGCTGACATTGAGATCCGAAAAAGAGTGGGATTGACAGAAACTGTTGGTGCTAAAATGAGAAAGGGCATTCTGTGCTGGTTCGTACAAGTATAAAGAATGACAGATAAAAGACTGACAAAACAGATATACAATGCGAATGTGGATGGATGTAGGTACCCGGGGAGGCTAAGGTTGACATTCAACGATCAAGTCGCTCGGTTGTTATCCGAAGGTGGTGTAAAAAGTCTCCGAAACCGGCGTGTTTGTCTGAAAAAGGTAATGAATGTGTAGGAAGCTAAGAAGCAGGTTTGCCAGTTATTACTCTTTCACACATGAACTACGGAACAGATTTAGATGAAATTTTACAGATATATAGTTTATACATCAGAATAGTACATATGGTACAATTTATAAAAAAATGAATTGGCAAAGCTAGCGAAAAATGAAGACGAAACAGATAATTAATCACACATAGATTTATGGCAGAATCAAAACTACAAAGTCCACGACCCGTTACAAACAAAAAAAAAAAACAAAATAGTAGTACTCGTAGTTGTTACGTTTGTAGTCACACAAGCGTAACGATAGTATTGTACGGGCCCTTTTTAGACTCGGTTTAACGCACCTGTTCTGAATGTTACGTTTAACCTTATTCACCAAGGCGGTAAAAATATGACAGTCTCAACAATTATATGCAAATTATTGTTTTACTATTCGTGAGTCTTTAGTTTTAAACTAATTACCTAAACCTTTTTACAAAGATTGAAGTAGTTTTAGTGTTTAGTTAAAATTTATGATTTATTATCTTCAAAACACCAACAATTTGAATATTAAGTAGGTATAAATTTAAGTTCAGAGTTTATTTTATGTTACTGTTAGTTACTTTATTCTTATTTTAATAATTGTAAAATTGTATATGCACGTTAGTATCCCCGAAGATTTCGGTAGACTTAGATTCTATATTCTTATTTTAACAATCGTAAAAATGTATATATTCACGCTAGTATAAATCTACCACGCTAGTATTCCCGAAGATTTTGGTAGAAGTACAATCTTATATCACCACATCCACAAGAGGTACTTATTATCACAATGTGGTAGGTGGTAAACCTATAATTGGTCATTTATCCAACCCACGGGTAAAGTTGTTTGTAATAGAAAATTCAAAAACGCATTTTTGAGTTGTCCAAACCTGGAAATAATGATTGTTGAACTCGGGTTAGGTTCAACTATCATTATTTCTAAAATAAGTCTGTATGTATAGGCAAACATAATTTAAACCCAGTAAAACTTTTAAAAGTTACTTCAAAAAATGCAAAAATTGCCTTAAAAAAATTGAGATTTGAAATACAATGTAGTTGCAAAAAAACAGGATATATCAAATAGGTAATAGTTATATTATCTATGTAAATAATAATTACGCCCAATCAATCTCCAAAAACTGACTCCAACTACCCGGTTTTGGTCCGGGCTCATTTACAGAATAGCCCATCTGCCTTCTTACCAAGCAGCTCGTAAAATGCGAGCATGGTAAGCACACAGACATCTGACTAGGTGGTAGAGTTTCGCAGCGACTTGCCCAGATTGGTACCACCGCCTTATCTATTCCTGCTGCCACAACGTCATGACGTATTCCGGTTCGGAGGGAAAGGTAGCCGGTAAACTCATTTTGCTCCAGGCCTAACATCCCATCCTCAGGATAGCAACGCACCATGGCACCGTTGGTGTCTTTAGGCACCTTGAATTTTTTACCATCAAGAAATCCGTCTGCTTGTTTACCTTTTAAAATCATAAAAAAAATACAAAAAACTATTCCCGATTGTTTCCGAGATGGTCACACATAAATGTTGTTAACATTCAGCTAATAGTTTTGAGTTATACTTAATAATGATTAAATCTGTCTCTATGCTGTCGATCTCATCCATGATGTATAAGTCAAACACAGCCAGTCATCATGGTAAAATTAATATGGGACAACCTAGGAATCAGGAGAACCTATCATTCTAAAATAGAACCTTGATTATTTTTATGACATTGGAAGGCAAACAAGCTGACGGATTTCCTGATGGGAAGAAATTCACGCCGCCTTGAGACACCTAAGATGGTAATGGTGCGTTGTCAACCTGAGGCCGGGATGTTAGGATCAAAAGTAAGTTTACTGTCTACCTCATCCTCCGGATCGGTAAACGTCAATGGCGGTAAGCAGGTTGTACTAATCCGGTGGTACTAATCCGGGCAAGTCGCTGCGAAAATCTGCCACATAGTCAGATGCCACGGTGTTAGTGACTGTACGCTTATGCTCGACTTTTACGAGCTGCCTGGCAGAAAAGCAGATGGTCTTTTCTGCAAAGGAGCACAGACTGACACGGGGAAATGTTGCTTCTATTTTAGTTTTAGTTTGTTGCTTAATTCAAACATGCAGTCGAATTGAGAACATCTCCCTTTTTTGGAGTCGGTGCAAAATCAGCAAAGTTAACTAGTACAACTCCAAAACCATTCGATCTTCATCAAATTTAAATGGAACGGGTCGAAAAGCACCTGCATTCTAAACATTAAAAAAGTATTCTGTAAAAACATGCAGTTAAATGTCGAGCCTCCTTTTTTGGAACTGGTTAAAAGTTTGGCACACGGATAAACAAACATCTCTGTTCTGTGAGTTTCTATATGATAATTTAACTTAGGCCAGTAACGAAAACTGGGACAAAAACAAGTGAAATATTTTACAATACAATAACTCTTTTCCATGCACCAAATACATAGAAATTATACATAAATCCAAGGATTACAATAATAATTATAAAGATATTTTATTGCGTAGGGACGTGATGACCCCGTCGCTCAATAGAGGCAAGGTGTAACATTTTAAATTGTTTTGTTATTCCGTATGACAGTTAGTTGGTAGTACGTCAGTTGATTGGTTTCCTCAAGGATTGGTAAAGTCCTTTAACCGCTGACTAGCCTTTTCTTGACAACGTAACAGCAGCATTCGATAGTGTATTTTTGCAGTTTACCATTCTATCAGGAAACCCGATTTACTTTCCAAAATAAAATATAACTAATAGATTTATATAATAAGAAAACAAGGCAACCAATGAATAAAGGACAACAACAGACGATAACGTTTATGGTTTTTTCGTCTAAACGTAAAAAAAAACACATTCAATGCAAGATTTACAAAAGATTAATATATATTGACCACGTCATCAAATAATATTAAGTATTCGATTTTGTTATATTATGTAATCATACTATTATACATGCGAAAGTATGTACTTTGTTTGCTTTTTTTCATTTCGCGATGAAGCTATGTTAGATATAGTATATATTTTGTGTGTTGAAAGTTAGGAAATTTAAGAATGACATAGGTTACTTCTTATCTTAATAACTAAACGGGTTCCTGCGAAAAAGTTAACTAAATATATACATATCTGATACAGATAAACTTTAATCTGAATGTAGTATGTATATAATATAATGTAGCCAGGGTCGCCATCTTGTATTGTTTTACTTTAAAATGTGGAAGAGTTTCTAAAAATCGTCCTTATTGGTGCCACCGCCTTACCCATTCCTCCCACCATACCCTCGGTGCCCGCTACTATCGTAGTTGACGGTAAGTAAGTATCTTTACGCCCATATCCCCGAAGAGGTAAGCAGAGGCACAACCAGGTTACCCACGACTAGCCGAATATACTAAGTCCCACAATGTGATAGCTGGCAAGCCTATCGCCAACCGGGCACATATCCTATCCCGAGCAACATTTTTTTCATTAAAAAATTAGAAAAATCCAATTTCCTTTTTGTTGGCTGACCCGGGATTCGAACCCATGACCTAATGCAGTCAAGTCCAACACCCGGACCGCTAGACCACAGAGGCGACTAAATATTAATAATGTTAATAAATAATTAATAAATATTAATAAATAATTAAAATTACTAATTTGATTAAACCTTATTAAAATATTTGTACACCACAAGTCGGTAGAATAAAGTGTTGAAACGCTTAAAAAAAATAACATCTTTACACTCATAGTCCTCAAAGAAATATTTTATATTTATCTTTTCTTATCGCATTCTGGTTGGCAACGTACCATTGCCACTATTGGCAATATTCGCTAATAAGTATATCGAATAAAAGGCATGTCTATTGACAGATCTCTCTTTTTTGGATGCTGAAACATAGTGAAGGTGACTGTTCAGTGATCATTGGTAAATAGTGACTTGCAAAGTACCTTTTTTATTTTATGTGACAAGGCATTAAGCATCAGGCTTTGCTGGTGCTAAGAAATAACTGTGGCCTATAAACAATATAGAAGCCCTAGGGTGTCGCTGTCTTTTGACCTATGTGTCAGGCCAATTCCGTCCAATTTAACCGGCTTTCCTTCCCTGTCATTAGCGGAAGGAATTGGTAAGGTGTTGGATCTCTACCCGAAATCTACCACCAGTGGCCTTGCTGATAGTAACCCATCTGATCTTTGAGCCCTTACGTTCTGCTTATCAGGAAGGTAGATGGTATATTCTACACAGGAGACCCGGACCAAGACGGGGAAAATTACCATTTTCTTTTCAGCAGATCAGGTGACGTCACATGTATTATGAAAGGAGGCTAAGGTTACATATAGTTTACATCGCAGTGATATAAATGAAAACAGTAATACGAGTATGAGTGTACAAGCGCACTGGGTACTGGTGAACTCGTACAACGAAGCTTGCTTTAGGTACTAAGGTTTATTACTATTACAAAGATAACAATAGATAAGATTTTAATATGGGTCAATCGCAAATATAGCGCTAGAGATATAATGTTTCAAATTACTTACTGACTACTTACTACGTTTTGGCTGTAGACCATTTGTACTTACTAGTAAGGAATGTCTGCTTGTTGGCCTTACAAACCATGAAAAAGATAATGTAAATCCATAACAGTGTTATATGTGAGAGTTTGACTTTGTCCTTTCACGTAGAAATGTAGCAATTTTTTTGGTATAAATTTAAAATGGATATGGTCAAAAGGCTAGGGATCACTACTTTTTATCCCATTATCTAAATCAGTTCCCACGAGAACAATAAAGTTTAAATGTCACCGTGTAGTGTTATCCATCGGCTACTTAAACATAAAAAAAAATAATCATTAATTTTTTATTTAAAATGCAATTAATTAATCATTGTTATTTATTTTTATTTTCATACCCCTCAATTTGAACTTATGGATTTGGAGACACTTTTCGTAGCGCATTCTAAGCACTAGAAACACGTAGCAAAGTATGTAACCACTACGCGGTTTGCTACGAGAGACGAAGGTTCTTCAGCTGTTGACATTTTTACGACTTTCGAAAAGAATTTTATTCGTACTAGAGTGAAACAGAAGAATCGGTATCCCATACTCTCATACTCGTAATATTATTACAAATACGAAAATGGGTTTGTTTGTTTGACCTTATTTTACGTAAAAACGGCGCAACGTATTTTGATGATATTAGGCATATAAATAGATCAAACGTTAGATAAGGAAAAAGGAAATTTCGATATCTCAGCAGGTCTCTACAGAAGAGCTATACGTGTGGGCGAAGTCCCAGATAATGTTGAAATAATTTGAGTATTTTTTCATGTAAATGTTTTGTTTGTACAATATTTTATCTATGTAAATTAATATTTATCTACAAATGTTATTTTGCATTTTTGTTTTTACATATTTTCCAGTTTACTGTACTGTAACTGCGTAATATTCAGATGATACGAGTATTATGTTTGTTATTACTTTATATTCATATATAATAATATTTTTTTGTAATATATATTCATGAATAAGTATAATAAAAACATGCAGAATAGTGGATTCTGTACATTAAAAAAATATAAACAAATAGGTAACAAAAGAATTAAGACATTTTTAACATTTTTTTATCAGTCTGTTAACTTGCTTTTTAATTACAGAAAATTTACTGGAATTCAAAATGGTGGGTATGAATAGGTATAGCGTACTACCGAGCGATATGTTTTTCGTATTATTTTACTTATACTCAGCTCCACAAAACTAAATATTCTTACTTATACGGTATAGCTGTAACTTATACTACCGGTGCTGGTGACTAGAAAGAGATGCTCCCTCTTTTTTGAACACATTTTAGCATTTTGTCTGTCTGTCGGTCTGTATGTCTTTATCACTACTGTGATTCATACCGAATCCATTAAACTGATCGCAACCAAATTTGATTAGTAATTATTTTATACTCTAAGGACATTTTTTATCCCGCTTACTAAAACAGCGAAAGGTGAAAGAGTCAAAATTTAAATTAGGCTATAATTAATTGAATCGTGATACATTTTAATCTGATAGTTTAAAACACGTTCATATGTTAGTTTAAAATAATGATCTTCTTATACCGTTATCATATTATGCCAAAATCAGTAAGAAACTCAAGTCTTCATTTTAAGTGAAAAATTAAAAGGGATACTGAAGAAGTCACTAGTATACTTTCGATTCTTTTGATCTACCGGTTTAGGTAATTTAATACTAGCGGCCTATATGGTTAGTATATAGTGGCCTATACTATATGGTTGGACATTTTGTTTTTATTAAAATCATGAGGATAAACTATGAAATCTACTTTTTAAAATCGGTGTTGTTTTCGAAGAACTTTGAAATTTTCTCTTTGTAATATTGTAGTATATATCTTCAGGTCATTACACTTATAGCATTAGCATAAAACATTTACAATTATAGTTTAATTCACAATCGTTACGTATAGTAACTGCAGTTAGTTTTATTAATGTATTCGAGTTTTAGATAATTTCACAATTTCTCTTAAAGTAAAATATTTAATTTTTTTTTAAATAATTATGATCCAAGTAGTTGAGTAATCTAATATATAAAATTCTCGTGTCACGGTGTACGTGATTGAATTCCTTCGAAACGGCTTGACCGATTCTCATGAAATTTTGTGAGCATATTGAGTAGGTCTGAGATTCGGACAACATCATCGTACCACTAAGTGGTAATATAGCAGAACAACGTCTGCCGGATCAGCTAGTAGTACTTTATTATTTGGCAGAATGTAAAGTCTGATTAGTTACACTATAAATAACTCAAGAATAGCAAGGCAGATTTATATACGAGTATTTTTTTATTCTTTGGATTCTACAAATTCTCTAGTAAGATGACTTTCAAATAGCTGAAATAGGAATGCTAAAAACTGAATTCAGATGACGTACACGTCAGGTGATACAAACTTCGCTAGGACTTTAAAATGAAGATTAAAAAAAATATCTGGATGGGCGAGCTTTACTCGGTGTTTTTTTAAAATAATTCCTAGCTAGATCGATTTATCGCCCCCGAAACCCCCTATATACTAAATTTCATGAAAATCGTTGGAGCCGATTCCGAGATTCCAATTGTATATATACAAGAATTGCTTATTTAAAGGTATAAGATAAAGATTTTTAACTATCTGTAATAACTTTAGAAGCTTTCCGAACGAATGCAAGGTGATATAAGAAATATATTTTATTTTACTTTATCTTACCCACAAACTAATACTTTTTTAAATCACGTTGCTCCAAAATCTAAAAACTACTCTCTTCCTCTTTTAGTGTCGTAGCAACACCTGCCTTGGTACTTGTTACTAATATACTTCTTTTCTTTGATATACTCTGCATTGTCTAATTTTTTTCAGAATTGTTGTTGTTTGTTTTTTCGTACGTACAAAAGTAATCAAATCTATTTAGAGCGTACTCCAATTTAAAATCAAAATCATAAGATCATATTAGTCCAAGAAGTTTTAAAAATATTTTTAAAAATATAACGCAATAAGAAAAATAAATTAAGTTTCATTAAAATTATCACATTTTGCTAAACATCAATTATTTAGATACTAGTACGTTTTGTTTTTAAATACCTACCTACAATAATGAAATATAAAGTTCCTAATTATACAAAAGTTATTTAAAATTATATCTATCCGTATTAATTTCTGCTCGTATTTGAAATAGCTAAGACGAATATGATAAGACTATAGGTGGCAGGTAGCTTGGGTATTTTTACAAATAAATCGTTTTCGATGTTGAGTTAAATCTTAAAAACGCGGGTGGAACTGCGGACAATAGCCAGTATAAAGAAACTCCCTGTAATATGTATCCCAATACTATAATATTTGAAATACCGAGGCGTCTCTCTTCAGTGGGTGGGCGTGATACTTTTCAGCGGCGCTCTCTTATTGGTGGATTTTCCGGCGCTTTAAAGAGGGTTGGTCCAGCGCTTTTCAGGGATATTTTATGTTAAGGTTTCAATTTATTAGTTCTCTGATATAGCTTAACTTGAACTAATGATGAGCTCCGGTTTTGCTTGTATTTTATATGATTTTTCATTCTTAGTTAAGTTGACAATTTTTTGCTTTAATCATAAAATAATTTTTTTAATTATACTGTAATATATTTTTACATACAACAATTTGTACTGTTACTTTTCTTACGACGTATTAAAAAGTGATTGATGATTAACCGCTAGTACCACTCTGGCGAACTGCTACACAGCACTTACTAAACCTTTTTATTGGGTTTAAATTACACTTATCTCGACGAACCTATTGCCATCCGGCCCGTGCCGTGTTATTTTTTTTTTAATTTTTCAAATCAATAATCACACACGCAGTTAGATTGCATGATTGTATTAAATACTTATCCCTGAAATAATGAGGCAGGGGTGCTAAGCCTTTCATGTTAGTAATTAAGTTTACTGTTTACCCTACCTCTAGACCAGGTGCTAGTTTTTGCATGGGCGTGAGCATTTGCCACCAGTCAAGTTTATAGGATAACAGTATAAGACTTCTACTATTCAAAATAAAAAAAGTGGCCTATGTTTTATTATTATTTGTTTTATTATTTTGCATTAACAGTAATGTATGTAAAGTAATAATATTAATAGTAATTCTTAGGTAAAGCAGTGGTATCCTTACTCAAGCTCATCAAGTAAGATTTGGCGCCATAGAGCAAACATACGATACATTACTAAATACTATACTTTGTGCACCTAAATAAACTACCAAGTACTACGAAAATGATCTAATTTCGCACATTAGGTATATACACTAAACTCCCAGGTGCGAGTGTAAAAAAAATGTAGTTAAGGTAAAAAGGAAAACACGCTTTCGTTATTAATAGTGAATGCATTCTAATATTATAAATATGAAATTCTGCCTTACTGTCTGTTATATAGTTAAGGAATTCAATTTAAAAATGGGCTACTTATTTCAATTAATATCCTCCAATAATAATAATGGGATGAAAGTTTCTTTGAAAATATATACTACGCTGACAAAGTCGCGCTTAGTCAGTTTATAGTCCGGTGAAGTTGTAAAAACCCCGCGGTTAGCAACATATTAGCCATTAAAAAAGTCAGTTGCTTTACATTGGTAAAATAATATATTAGTACCATTAGTAGATACGCCACGTTGTACCTCTAAACTATTTACTTAACTTCTAACAATAATATTTTTTTATGACATTGGAAGGCAATCAAGTAGACGGATTTCCTGATGGTAAGAAATTTAAATCGCCTAGAGACACCGAAGTTGGTAATGTTGCGTTGCCAACCTGAGTCTGGGATGTTTGGCGTCAATCAAAAGTAATTTTACCAGCTATCTTATCCTCCGAACCGGAATACGTCAACGGCAAGCACTGACGTAATATCGGCAGGAATAGTTAAGGCGGCGGTACCAATTGCGAGTCGCTGCAAAACTACCATCTAGTCAGATGTCACGGTGTTAGTGACGGCAAGCCTATACTCGCCTTTTACGAGCTGCCTGGCAGGAAGGTCTATTTTGTATATACAAGGTCTATTCTGCAAAAAAGAACGGACTAACACGGGGAAACATATAAATACTACGCTGACAAGGTCGCGCATAGTCAGCTACTTTACATTATTAAAATATTAATATATTATAAATTTGTATTTGTATTGTATTGTCGTATCATTTCTACGACATCTTGGACCTCTAAATTATTTACTCAACTTATAAAGTATCTTCACGCCCTATTAAAGTATCTATATCCCCGAAGAGGTAGGCAGAGGTACAACCAAGGCACCCACGACTAACCGAAGACACTAAGTCCCACAATGTGATAGGTGGCAAGCCTATCGCCAACCGGGCACATTTCCAATCCCGACCAACATTTTTTTATTAGAAAATTGGAAAAATCCAATTTACTTTGTGTTGGCCGACCCGGGATTCGAACCCGGGACCTCTGCATGAGGTCCCGGGTTCGAACAAATCAATCGAACGAATCAAGCCCGGACCGCTAGACCACAGAGGCGACTAACTTATAATCTTACTAAAATTTTAAATGCGTAAGTTTGTATGTTTGTTTGTTACGGTTTGTATATAGTTACGGTAGACAGGGTTAAATTTATTAACATTTTAAAATTGTTTATAAGTTATAATTCAAATTGTAATAAGAATAAAACTATTTGTTGAATGAATATTAAAACATTGTGTATATAATTAAAGAATCACTTTTAA
>NJDC01005395.1:118166-129678 GCA_002245475.1 Calephelis virginiensis
CGCTAGACCACAGAGGCGACTAACTTATAATCTTACTAAAATTTTAAATGCGTAAGTTTGTATGTTTGTTTCTTACAGTTTGTATATAGTTACGGTAGACAGGGTTAAATTTATTAACATTTTAAAATTGTTTATAAGTTATAATTCAAATTGTAATAAGAATAAAACTATTTGTTGTATGAATATTAAAACATTGTGTATATAATTAAAGAATCACTTTTAAAAATATTGAAATACTAGCTGTTACCCGCGGCTTCGCTCGCGAAAAATTTAGATGTAAGCTATCCTATCTTTCAAGTTAGACCAAACTGCACACGGTGTGTAAATTTGATTAAAATCAGTTAAGTAGTTTAGGAGTCCATCGCGGACAAACAACGTGATACGTAATTTATATATATTAAGATTTGCACACCACAATGTGTTAGAATTTGTTGGAAAGCTTAAATAATTTTGTAACAACTTCAACACGCATATTCCGCGAATAAATATATTTTCTTTCTTTCTTTTCTTTTCCTTTACTCCTTCACGCAAAAACTGCTGAACAGATTTCCATGAAATTTGACACACACATAGAAGTAACTTGGATTAACGAAAATATGTTGCGAGGGACCATTAACCATGCGGGCAACAGCTATTAATAAATAAAACATATTGCATACAACTTGCTCGTATAAACATAATCAGGTGTTTTAACCACAAAATGATATACGAAACTTTGAAGCAACGTTTGTTTTATAAAAACTTCAATTTTTTGTTTGTTCACAAAACAAAGTAAAGCGATTATTGTGTAAAATATTTTTGTTTTTTGTAATAGTTTACCTCTTAACGGCCAATATTAATAATCGATCCTAATCCAAAACTCGCTGTCCAAGATAGCTATTTTGATCCATTTTTATGTTATCGCTTGCCAATAATATATCTGTGCACATGATAAATATGGGAATGAGGCATAGGATAGGCCGGCGGATACGCAGCTATCTAGATTGCTTGAAAGCCTTTAGATTGAGATACATTATTAAGTATTAACATTGGCCATAAATCTATCTGTTATAACTCGAAGTACAGTTTACAAGGAAAGTTCTTGATTTTTGGATCTGACTGTACAATTTCTCTGTCTGGGTCCTCAGCCAGAATGGACCATCCGCCTTCCTATCTAGCTGTTCGTTAGTGGTGACCATAGGTTATAGGGGTCAATGGTAAAAAACTGATAGTGGGGTGCTTTGCAACTTACCCCAGTTATTCCTGGCGCGATAAGGTCGAGTTCCGGTTCGGAGGGTAGGATTCGGTAGACATGTACATTAGGCCATCCAAGCCTCAGGACAGCGACGCACCTGTAACACCTAAAGTATCTTCACGCCCATATCCCCAAAGAGGTAGGCAGAGGCACAACCAGGGCACCCACGACTAGCCGAAGACACTAAGTCCCACAATGTGATAGGTGGCAAGCCTATCGCCAACCGGGCACATTTTCAATCCCTAGCAACATTTTTTCATTAGAAAATTGGAAAACCCCAATTTTCTTTTTGTTGCCCGACCCGGGATTCGAACCCGTGACCTCATGCAGTCAAGTCCAACAACTGAACCGCTAGTCCACAGAGGCGATCATCTATACTGTCGAAATGCACGGTTGTCTCGCATCACCAGGAGAGACGTTTGTTTGTTTGCTATATTCGTATCTACAGGATATAAGAAATAATTGTTTTCTATTCAGTACGAAGGCTAAGGAAATTGAAGCACTTTTTTGCAGTTTGACTGTATTTATTCGATATTAGTCTCACTTAAATAAAAATACATTTTCGAATCAAATCGGTGTAAAATATCGAAATCAGGCATTAATAACATTATTTTAAACCTACCTGACTTAAACAAAGAATAGAAACAAATTTTAAACTTTAAATATTACTTGAAACAGCAAAAACATTTATAACAAACCAGTAATAGTGTATAAATAGCAAGTTATTTACATTTTATAATAATTAATGTTTGATAAAAACCAGTTATTTTTATATTTAATTACCTTTTTAACTGAACAGCGACAAACATAGCCTATTACAGAAAATGCTAAATATATTATAGTTATGGGAACAAATGTTGGAGAAAAGTGCCATGTTATGACTGATATACATGTAGCATAACTTAATTGAAATTTGTGATTATAATAAAGTGTTTTTGGAAGAAAGAAAACTGCGATGCTGTATGCTGTGAGACAGGTGAGGATATTTATTTATTATTTAAGATACGCATTACGAATATTCTTGTTATCTTATTTAATTTACCTTATGTTAAATCTGAATATAATTCGAATGTAAACGATAATCATAATAATAATACGTGAAACAAAAACTTTGGACCCCTTTTTACGAAAATGGCGCTGACGGAGGAGTATGAAATTTGGAATATGAATATTTTTTAATGGTTATACTTATAAAGTGCATTAATTAAAAAAATACAACATTACACGTACTACCATGCATTAGGCACACAGAAACAAATATATTGATGATAACGATAAAAGATCACAGATGGCGCACAAACTATAATCATAGTTTGGAAATAAAGTAGTTGGTCTTGAGAAATGAAGATGCTTTCTTATCAACAAGATATTAAAATTTATTATGGGAGAATTTCGACCAATGGGCAACCACTAGTAATAATAAATATCCCTGGACAAGTTACACTATTTGAACCTAACTTCAAAGTGGGCAAATTATACGCTTGTGTTATGGGTGTTAGTCAACGTTACTAATAAATATACTTAAATAGATACCAGAATAAATTTTATAAACACCCAGACCCGGAAAATGCAGACATTGAAATGTTCATCACACAACTGCCAGCCCCCGTCGGGAATCGAACCCGAGCCTCGCAGTTGGTCGGTGTAGCTAGACGTAAACGCTAGCCACTTGACCAATGTTGTCACTGCATAGTATAAAACAAAGTCGCATTCTCTGTCCCTATGTCCCTTTGTATGCTTGAATCTTTAAAACTACACAACGGATTTTGACGCGGTTTTTTTAATAGATAAAGTGATTGAACAGGAAGCTTCGTGTATATTTTATATCCGTGCGAAGCCGGGGCGGGCCACTAATTATTTTTGGACTATACAAATTGTCATTGTGCGCCGTGGATGTTGATATCTAACACCAGTAGAGTTACTCTTGAAGCTCGATTCATGCAATATTGAAAATAGAAATCGAGTATGTCACTTTAGAATTTAGATACTTTTGAACACAATACTAGCGAATTATTAACATTTAGTTAACAGTAAACAATAAATTATTTAATCGGATTCGTTGAATTTATGTGTACCTAAATGTTAATAATCCGGTAAAAACTGTGTTTAATAAAAGTACTTAAAATGACATACACGATTCCCATTTCCAATTCGCATGATATCGAGCCTACTGGTCTATACCGCTTACTGAGGAGATCTGGCGAAATAAAATTCAGATACTGTTTTTTCGGCTACTTTTTATTTAAGTTTTTTTGCTTCCCGCAGAGTAGTTTGCCTCAAGTAGTTATAATTTGGCGAAAGGAAGAAAAAGTAGGCTATATTTAACTTTAGTTCTTCAACTATTTGTATGTCAAATTTAATAAAAATCGGTTTTAATTGAAAGTATAAACTGCAGGTTTGCGCGATTGTTATATAAGGATTTTTAATACATATTATAAAAGTTTAGTTGTGTATTTGAAGTAAAAAAAAGTATCTTCACGCCCATATCCCCGAAGAGGTAGGCAGAGGCACGACCAGGGCACCCACGACTATCCAAAGACACTTAGTCCCACAATGTGACAGGTGGCAAGCCTATCGCCAACCGGGCACATACCCAATCCCGAGCAACATTTTATTTATAAGAAAATTGGAGAAACCCAATTTGTTTTTGTTGCCCGACCCGGGAATCGAACCCGGAACCTCACGCAGTCAAGTCCAACAACTAAACCGCTAGACCACAGAGAAATAAATAGAATAAAGCAGAATAAACTTACACGACGACTTGCTGTTGATTACAGATTATTGAATGATTGATGATTGATTGATGGACTTGATAACAACGAGAACTGATTTAGTGCCAGGAATGGTTGAGGCGATAGTACCACCGCAAACCAAGCGATTCCTCTTAAAACTGCACCTAATAGGTATTTCATACCGCTACAGAGACTGTTTCGTCAGGATATGTTTAGGAGCAGATTCCATGGTGATGGAAATGGTAGTTGCAATAAAACCATTTGATTAAAATTTCATCGTTCTGAATGACGCAGTCCACTTATATCGTGGGGTACCTGCTCGCGTCCAATAATCGGTCACCGAATTTTTTTGCAGAAAAATGGTACTAATTGCAATAAATACACACATATCTTCATGCCAAGTCCCTTACGAGGTAGGCAGAGAGTATCGTGTGGCAAACCTCACGATCCTGGCAGACCTTCCTGGCTGCTTTCAATTCATTACCCTTCTCATCCAAAATGCAATAGTGCTATGGAAACGTCCTGCAGCCGGATATCTTCTACAATAAAATATGTGGTAGATGAAGAAACAATTATTTTCACGCCCATAAGTAGAAGGAGTAGTCAGAGGCACAACCAGAGTTATTTTGATGTATTATTGAAATGAATGTATCACGAAACTCAAGCCAATGTTGATAGCTTCCACTAAAATGAGGCAAGTCTATTTTAGACAAGCGCACAAAGTTGTTCTGATTCCCACCTGAATCAGACCTCTCGCAGCCCGTTACGAACCCTGCAGAATCGCCGCGCTTATCGTTCGTTGCCGTCAGCAAGCTTCACGCTGCAGCTAACAGCGGTCAGCGAGTAGTAAAGCTCTTCGAACTGGGCCCTCAACGTATTACGGCTACGGCTTCGTCGCTTTTCTCAGCAAGTACTTCAATCTCTGTCTGTAATTCATCGAATCTCATCCATAACTAGCCGAAGACACTGAGTCCCACAATTTATGGTAGATAATAATGCAAATATGTTCTTTTAATCCAATAACGCTGATAAATGTCTATTAGCAGTATTACCTCATTGTGTGGACCTTCAAGGACACTATTTTTTAAAAAGTCATCAAGATTTATTTATCATTAGCGTTATCTTTCAACTTTAACAATATCACCGCTGTCTGTCAAAATTTACTTCAATACAACAAAATTCACTGTAATCACAATAATTAACATTCCTTTTTTTAAATTGGATTAGACAACTACCAAGCATACGGCCTGATAATAAGACTAAGAATACTAGGTGGTAGAGTTTCGCTGCGATTCACCCGGATTGGTACCACCGTCTTACCTATTCCTGCCGCTATAACGTCATGACGTGTTCGGGTTCGGAGGGTAAGGTAGCTGGTAAACTTACTTTTGCTCGAGGCCTAACATTCCGGCCTCAGGTTAGCAACGCACCGTTACCACGTTTGGTGTCTCTAACCGGCGGCAATTTCTTACCATCAGGAAATCCGGCTTCTTGTTTGCCTTCCAATATCATAACATAAAAAGAGAGGACAATGGCCTATAGAACCAAATAGTTACCTAAATGTGTCGCTGTCCTGTGGCCGAGGTGGAGAAAGATTGGTGGGGGCAAGTTTTCGCAAGTCTCCGGACCGGTAAATGACATTGTCATTATGGTCGCAGGAACAGGCAAGGACGAAATCCCTATCTGGACGAATTGGAGTACAGTTCTCTATATCAGTGGTGTTAATGGTAATGATTAATGACACATTTAGCCTTTTCTCTCCTGGATGAAGGCAGGTAGTTTATTCTACACAAGAGACCCAGAACAACTATTTAAATGTATAATATAGGTACGACAGAGTGCATAAATTTGTAAATCGCCTACTGTTATTGGATTAGAAGAGAAATAATGTCCTGATAGTAGAAAATAAACGCCTATAAACAACAAATATATTAAATGTTGTTGTTGAGCTGAGGCTTAATACTCAAGTTAGGCCTCTTGCGTAATTAAATTTGCCGGCTACCATACCTTAAACCGGGATAAGATGGTTGCGATCATGTAGACCAGCGGTCGGCAACCTTTTGGCAGGCACGGGCCACAAGGCGGCAAAATAAGCTAAAGATGGGCCACACTTGTAATATTTACCCTAGCAGCCAAATATACCTATGTATAATGGGTCATGTCCCGTAGAGAAAATGAAAATGGGCGGAGAGAAGCGCATTCTTGAGGCTGAATCTACACGCCGTATATTATACGGTCAAGCGCGGAACTTTCATGAATTAATTTTGATATTTATAACTTATTTCCAATCACGGGCCGCAAGTAAGACGTCGGCGGGTCGCAAGCAGCCCGCGGGCCGCGGGTTGAAGACCGCTGATGTAGACAGTAGTAATACTCGTAGGTAAGGCCACTGGCATAATTTCTGGCGAGACGTCACAAACTCGGCAACCTAATCTTGGCTACAAACTGGCTAGATAGCAGTTGGGCTATACTCTAGAATGGTGCCTAGGGCCAAGATGAGAATACTGATCAGAATGAGATATGATATCAATGAGCTCAAAATAAGTGACAATTAAAAATATTTTTTTGTAATAAAAGACAGAGAACATGTAGGTAGCTAGGTAGGCCATTGATAGAGCATAGCTACTTTTTGAGGTCACGTGAGATCTACTGGCTACCTAAACCATCGGCACGGAACACAACATGACGAGCATTGACATCTACAGCAGTAGTACTTATCCGTACACAAAGGTGGTAATGGTGCATTGCCAACCTGAAGCCGGGATCTTAGGCCTAGATTTTGATCTAGTAAGTTTACCGGCTACATTACCCTCCGAATTAACACGTCAACGGCAAGCATTGACGCTATGGCGGCAGGAATAGGTCAGGCGGTGGTACCAATTCGAACGAGTCACTGCGAAACTCTACTACCTAGTATGTGTAGACGTTAGCGACGATAAGTAGTAGTAGCTAGTGACGTAGCTAGGGCCGAAAGCCTCTGCTCGCCTTTTGCGAGCTACCTGGCAGAGAGGCAGATGGTCTATTCTGCTAAGAAGCCCGGACCAACATGGGGAAAAAGGTATCTTCACGCCCATATCCCCGAAGCGATAGGCAGGGGCACAACCAGGGCACCCAGGACTAGCCGAAGCCACTAAGTCCCACAATGTGATAGCAAGCCTGTCGCCAACCGGGCACACATCCAATCCCGAGCAACATTTTTTTTATAAGAAAATTGGAAAAACCCAAATTTATTATTGTTGCCCGACCCGGGATTCTAACCCGGGACCTCATGCAGTCAAGTCCAGCAACTGAACTCCGTGGTCTAGGGAGGGGAAATAAAGTATAAAACTATCGGGTGATGGGGTCGTCGCATTTCGTCGCCACCAATAAAAACAACACTACACGTCAGTGTATAGTGTATATAATAATCAGAGTAAAGCTTCGTTTGTCGTTGAAGTAACAACATGGCATGTTTTGGTTCAGACGTCGTATGGACGTGGACGGTGGTGTTTTTAACTTAAAAAAACAAAACATTGAAACCCAATACCTAAACATATTACTCATGGTATGACGAATGAACGGATGGTATTAAATGCGAACTAGCCGTCTACAAATATTTGTTAGGATGTGAAAATTTATCGCTAGTGGAATAATCTAATGCGTAAATATCAGACTCGCTTACGAGAGGAGGTTAGATATTTTACTTTTATTGCAACCATAGTCATGTTTGCCATTGTCGCATTCTGGGCCTGAGGTTACGATAGTCGGTAGATTTACTCACATCAATATTTTCGAAATAGTAGAGATCGCCTCGTTGGTCGAGTAGCTAGCGTACACGCCTAACTACACCAAACTACCGCGCGGCTCGTGTTTGATTCCCGACGGGGGCAGGCATTTGTGTAATGAGTATTTAGATGTCTGCATTTCCAGGTATAGGTATTTATGAAATTTATTCAGTTATCTATTTTGAGTATTTTTATGTATTAGAATCGTTGACTTACACCCATAACACAAGTAATATAATTTGCTTACTTTGGGGTTAGATTAATTTTGTGTAACTTGTGCAGAGATATTTATTTATAAGATTTTGTATTTGTTTGAATTGTTTGTACCACTAACATCTTTCGTGTTTATATGCCGCTCGTATTTCTAACTTTAAGGAAATCATCTGCTTGTTACATGTATGTATCTAGGGTTGCCACCCGTACTTGCAAAATTTATTTTAGATATTTAACGTCTTTGCATTGAGTGCTTACAACACCAATGCAAACGTTGGTATAAAGCATTATTTGTTTACAAATATGAAATATTTGATACCTAATTTGTTGAAAGGAAATTGTCTTGAGCACAATGTGCTAGTGCTAGTGTATAGAGTGCTAGACATGTCATGAGCTTTTTGTCACATGACATTAGAAAATGTGATTTTAAAAATGTATGCTCATTTTTCACATTCTGCTGTAAAAAAAGAGAATTTCAGAATTATTTAGGAGAGATTCTTATTTAATAAAAACAGCTCAAAGTATTAAAAAATATGCATTTGAATTCGATAACAAAGAAAAATGAAAGTATTTATGTGTAATTCTTTTTGTAATTGTAATGTCTTCTACTATTTTTGTCATATTATCATTCTGTGCCTCTTCTTTTACAATGATTGAGTACTTAAATAAATAAGATAAAAGTGTACTTTATTCTCATTCACTGTACTTTTTTTTCGTATCCTAAATAACCAAAGTACTTTTATTGGAAAAGAAAAAGGTGGCAACCCTATATGTATCTGACAAATATTTTCCAAATAATATGAGTGTCAAGAGCTTACTCGTTCAAGTCAACAACGACGAAAAACTGCAGTTTTTTGTAGTCGTAGTGATATTAGATTTTTTATATGTATTCCACTTATCAGATATTTTTGTCCAATGTTTATTTGATAAAATAACTTGATTTACTTCAAACAATTTACTGGTAACATCGAAATTTGATCAAATATTTTTCGTAAAAAGTTTTTTTGTCTTCTCAAAAACTCAAAAATGTTGACATTTTAATCCAAATGGCTGTAAATTTCAATAAAATCTAGTATAAAAATTGAACGAGTGTTAGGGTTGTCGATTGTTTGATTTATTTGATCAAACTTAGGACATATAAAGTTGACAAAGGTAGGTATTTGAAGAGTGGATTACTTAAGAACAACAATAACGAACAAGAACATGATTTTTCTAATAGGAAGAGGCACCCGTGGCTTAAGAACAACATAGATTTTATAGCTGCATTGCTTACATGTGCCAGGGGTGTCCAGTCTAATGTGTAAATCTAACGGTTGCTCTACCCTCCAGACCGAAAAACGGCCTAGCCAAACAGATTTTCAGTTAAGGCATCTAAAGTAATGACGCTAAAATAGAAAAGTTGAATCGCCACCCGGGCAAGATGCTGGATTATCTTGTATTTGTCTCTATGACCGGCCGGGCGGAAAGGCTAACGGCCAATATTAATAATCAATCCTAATCCAAAACTTGCTGTCCATGATTGATATTTTAATCCATTTTTATGTTATCGCTTGCCAATAACATATCTGTGGACAGGATAAATATGACAATTAGGTATGGGATAGGCCGCCGGATACGCAGCTATCTAGATTGCTTGAAATCCATTAGATTGAGATACATTATTAACATTGGCCGTAAGAGGCTATTACATAGGAGATCCTAACCAACACGGGGAAAAAATGATTATACCGATGCATATCCTCGACTACAGCAAACATGCTAAAATTAAATCTCTGAAGATTTGGAATGTTTTTAATATTATTTATAATAAATATAAATTCTGAGAACCTGGTCATCATCACCTAAGCACGCCAGTGCATTTACGCACGTATTTGTTTTATAATAAACAATAATAGTGCTTACACATTATTAGTGGCAATGTCACGTTCTTCGTTATACTAATATCTTTCTAAGAACACGGATATCGCTGATTTAACTACGAACTAGCAGAATTTGTTAGCGTCAACGCAAAGATCGTCGAGGTTCGGGTTTATTCCCAACAGGTTCAGGACATTAATGCGAAGAACCTATTTTCTCTTTCCCTCTCCCTCTCTCTCTCTCTCTCTCTCTAGGTGTAGATGTCTATTAAATTTGATGATAAAATAATGACGTCATCCTAAAAGAGATTTACTAGTAGTAAGCAGACTACTAAAATCTTGCCATCTAATTAATTAATCATTAATTAATAGTAAAATTTTATTATTCAACAACAATTACAATATTAGACGTAAGATACGTTTTTGCGACTTCAAGCAACCAACAAGTACATGATTCTGCTGGTGGTAAGAGGTAACTGTGGCCTATAGACACCATAGATAACGTGACCAGACGTCCCGTTTTGAACGGAACCGTCCCGTTTTTCGGTTGTATACCGTGTTGTCTCAAATTGAAGTTTAAGTATTCTCTATTATGTGCGACAGTCTGTACGTGTCCCGTAATACAATAAATAAATATATATTTTATTATTGACAGTAATTTAAATTTTCTCCATTAAAAACACATTTACCTATCTTACTATAGTATGTAAAGATGCAATGCTAATTAATGAAAAAATTGGTGTCCCGTTTTGAGCCGAAAGAGAATTGGTCACGTTACACAGATGTAAATTGTTATAGCTGCGTCGCTGTCCTGTGGCCGGGGAATTAGACCTATTGTGCAAAGCTTTCATACCCTCCGGACCGGAACATATCATTGTCATTATGACTACGGGAGTAGGTAAGGCGGTGGATCTTGACCCGGGCTTGACAGTGTCCTTGTTGATAACGACCCGTTTTAACCTTAGTCGTCACTTACGAGGTATCTGGCAGGGAGGGGGATAGTCTATTCTAAAAAGAGGATCCGAAACAATACGGACGAAAAATTAAAATTAAATTTACCGCCTCGTTGGTCGAGTGGCTATCGTACACGCCTTACTGCACCGATCCACCGTGAGGCTTGGGTTCGATTCCCGACGGGAGCAGGCATTTGTGTGATGAACATTTAGATGTCTGCATTTCTGGTTAGGGTGTTTATTAAATTTATTATGGTATCTATTTAAGTATTTCTATGTATTAGTATTGTTGACTGACACCCACAACTCAAGCATATAATTTGCTTACTTTGGGGTTAGATTCAATTTGTGTGACTTGTCCAGGAATATTTATTTATTTATAATTTAATATTTGACATATGGTAGGTACTAGAAAGGTGGTTTTATCTCTTCAGATCTACTAAACATCCACATATACACAGTACAAATATTTGTTGTTGCAAAGAAAAGGAAGCTATTTAAGTCATCATAAATCAATACCAGCAATTCTAGTAATAATTTAAAGTATTAGCTACGTTAAGGCCATAAGGTTAAGTATGGGGCATACTTAGTCAGCCAGAAGAAGCAATCAGCGCACTCCCCCGTTCCATGATTACTATGAAATATTGCGCACTAAAGTAAATGTCTTAAGCGCCAATTCACTATTTTTGACACTATAAAAGTAATTTGAAAAAAAATATAAAAACTGAAACAGTTATCTTTTAGGTATAATACTTATCTA
>NJDC01005395.1:132514-150479 GCA_002245475.1 Calephelis virginiensis
CGAGATACTAGCCATTCATTAATCACAAAAGGATTTTTTTATAAACTGTCTTTTAGTAGCTTTTAAATGACTGCAATAACAAATAAGAAAAGTTAAATGCAACCTATTTACAGTGAACGTATAAATTAACATATTTACATATCCCTGAAACAATCATACATATCTTCACGCCAAGTCCCTTACGGTGTAGCCAAAGACTATCAAAAAGTGGAAGTTTATTGCAAGCAAGGGAAAAGAGCTAAAAAAAAATTTTTCGCGTAATTATTATAATATATATAAATAAGAACCCCCATTTTCCTAGGTCATCGCATCATGAAATGTACCAATTTTGTTAATTATATTTTATAGTTATTATGAGATGAAGGTTGACATGAAAAAACAATTTAATGTTCGCAGTTAGGACAGGATAAGGTCTTTCGAGTCAGCTGTTGGTCTAAACTCCATTGCAGAATAGACCATCTGACTTTCTGCCAGACAGCTCGTAAAAGGCGAGCACAGTCTTACCGTCACTAACACCGTAACATTCCACTACGTGGTAAAATTTCGCAGCAACTCGCAACCACCGCCTTACCTATTCCTGCCGCCATAACGTCAATGCTTGCCGTTAACGTGTTCCGGTTCGGAGGGTAAGGTAGCCGGTAAACTTACTTTTGCTTGAGGTATAGCATCTCGGCCTCAGGTTGGTAACGCACCATTACCACCTTTGATGTCTCTAGGCGGCGGCAATTTCTTACCATCTGGAAATCCGTCTGCTTGTTTGCCTTCCAATATCATTCAAAAAATCTTTAATACGCTATTTGGACACAGCTGTGAGCTGCTTAGGAAGTGAGTTCTAGACTCTAGTACGAACGAACTCTAAAAGAGCTGGCGTAACTCGTGATAATGAGGATGAAGGTAATAATGATGACTGTCTTTCCAGGGTCCGGAGCCGGCGCTAAACTCAAGCCCTGGTGGAGCTGCCAAGCCACCGCCAATCAACTCATTCGAGCTGGACCGCTGTTTGGACAGGTAATAAAAAAAACATGCAATAAATGATTAAGTATTTTGTAGCGATGCTTCAACAGAAAATATTCTAGTTGCTAAAAAAAATTTATTATTTTTTAAAAAATATTATTTTTGCAAAGTATTATTCATAATCCAGGGAAGTTTAAGTTTTTTCTCTTCAATTAAAAATATTTTTAATTTTTTTTCAACCTCTCCAGTTTTCAAAAAAATATACCTAGCTTAGATTTGAAGTAATGTCTTTCAATAAAAGATGTAAAATAAAATGTTACACACATCTTATGTAATTGTAATGTCTTCAATTTGCATATAATTAATTTATAAATAGGTATAGACATTTCCACTAAAAATAATTATCCGTGAGTCACTAGTTGAATTTGTACATAAAAAAACATATAAGACTAATTAGTTAGACATGTACCTACAGTATGTGTAAGACCTACCTTGAGATGAGCAGAAAAATAATATTTGCTGCTACACTTTGTATTGTAGTATGTCGCCTCACCCAGGGAGGGGAGGGGTTTGTCTTACGTAGATACTTAAAAGGTTTTCCGTCAATAGTAATAATCATACAACGTTCAATAACCCCCCGCCAAAACCTACCCATAATGTGCGATTACGTCAGTTTCAAAACAAAACAATCCATATCGAAATCGGCCTACCCATTCAGGAGTTATAATACCACAGACAGACACACACAAAACACGTGAAACTTATAACACCTCTCTTTTTCCGTCGGAGTTTAAAAACCACGTATCTAATGCCAGAGTCTTCACCATGAGTTGGTATAGAATCTATATTATAAATCTATACTATAAATATTACGATCGGTAAGTTGGGTGTCGAAATCTATGACACTTTTGATGTAAAAATGTGTTTCCCTTAGTAAAGGCTTAGTTCATAATATTTTACGCTGAGTGTAGCATCATATGACGTTTTAACTTTTAAGTTTAAGCTTTGATTTGGTGGCTTTGCTACACATCTTAAAATTCAAGTTTGCTTGCGTTTTCTATATAAGTGAGTCTTCTGTGCGTAGAACTATTACATAATCTGTGGCCTCACGAGGCTTCCTGAGAAAAGAATAATGACCCATGATACCATAGACGTATATGATGTATATGAAAATGGCAATGGATACCTCAAATCTTTATACCGGGATCATCAGCAACGTGTGCCAACCAGCTGCCCTACTTCCAGAACAGAATACGATAATGGTGGCAGGAGTAGAGTTGCTGCACCTTATGATATCAATTACAAATAATGACTATAATCAAATACCAATTGCCTCTGTGGTCTAGTGGTCCGACGTCGAACTTGAGTTTTCGAGGTCTTGGGTACGATCCCCGGATCAGGCAACAAAAAAAGAAAAGAATGTGTATTTTCAGTTTGCTGTTAAAATAACGTTGCCCGTGATTGGATTTTGTGCCCCGTTGGCGATAGGCTTACCACCTATCACATTGTGGGACCAAGTTTTTTTGGCAAGTCATGGGCGCCCTGGTTGTGCCTCCGCCTTCCGCTTCAGGGGTATGGGCGTGAAGATACGTTAGCAGTAATAATGTATTTGTATTACAGAGAGGAGTCCGGCAGGTGGGGCGACCCGGCCCGACGTCGCAGGCGCAGCTCGCCGCCGCGACGTTCGCCGCCACGAGATAATGAACCACTCTCACTTGCTAGGGTACTTTTAGCTTTTTTTTTTATAATATTGGAAGGCAAACAAGCAGACGGATTTCCTGATGGCAAGAAATTCACGCCGCCTAAAGACACTAAAGGTGGTAATGGTGCGTTGCCAACCTGAGGCGAGGTGTTAGGCCCCGAGCAAAAGTAAGTTTACCGGCTACCTTTCCATCCAAACCGGAACACGTCATGACGTTATGCGGCAGGAATAAGTAAGGCGGTAGTACCAATCCGGGTGAGTCACTGCGAAACTCTAGCACCTAGTCCGATGTCACGGTGTTAGTGACGGTTAGCCTATGCCTTTTACGAGCTGCCTGGCAGGAAGGCAGATGGTCTGTTCTGCAAAGGAGCCCGGACTAACAAGGTCATTATAAGCATGTGATCTAGAACACCAGTTCTAGTTCTAGACAAGAAAAAATCCTTTATAACCAATTAGTCAAACTGAGGGTGGAAATTTGTCTGTTTTGTCAAAATCGAAACAGTCGTGCTTCGATTTTGAGGATACGAACTTGAATGTTGTAGCAGCAGGAATACGTAAGTGGGTTTTATCAATCTAGGCGAATTGTCTCAAAACTCTGCTACTTTTGGTCAAGGTTTTAGTGATTTAGGAACCTGCAACCGATTTTCGCCTGTTACAAGCTGCTTGATAGACAATTTTATATTTTACAAAAAAACCGGGAAACTTATTTAAAAAAAAAACAAAGTTCACTTATAAAAAAGAAACGCGCAGGTTTGTGAAACAAAAAAAAATATTAATTCTGGTTCGCTTTGCTAATCTATGGTTATTTCCTCAGGCGTCAGCCCCTACGTCACCAACAGGCGGATCCGCTCAGTCCAGCCCTGCGCCGGTGTCTCCCGCAGGCAGCAGTACGGCTCCGCGATCCCCACTTCCATTGGTGGCACCTGATCTACTCGCAATGCAACTCCTCGACCAACACTCCCAGTTGCAAGTACTTATGAAACAGCGCTTGTTTCATCAGCACCAGATGCAGAAACAGGTGAGGGTCAAAATTAACCTATGGTCTGCTGATTCATTCATCAATCATTCGCAGTGGACCTGAGTCATCAGAATTAAATGTTAAGGTGTCAGCGGTCATTTTCTCCAAACCATACAAATCCTCCACGTGGGCCTACAAATTTTCGACTGCATATTATTAATTTAATTTTACTGTTCTAGTATAACTTCATATATAACATCATTCAAAAATGTAAGAAACTTATATACTGATATGTATGTATATGTATGTTACAAGCAATTTGCCCTGATATCCTAATCAGTGGATCCATCACGCTTCAGCTTAGCGTTTCAGTTATTATACCTGATGGTAACTTCCTAGAGGTATTCCTTTTCGTGATACCCTAGTCATTGGTTGGAAGACACGAATAAATAACGCGGAGGTACCATTCCAGGCCAGAATATTCAAATTATTTTTTTCATTGCCTATTATAATTTGTTTTTTGGTGTAACTTTTAATCTAGCAATTTCAGCTAAATAAATATTAATCAATACTTATAAGTATTTTTTGTTGGTACAGCACATGTCTTCAGAAGCAGCGAAACGGCAGTTAGAACAATCGCGACTGCAAGATCAACTAAACTTGAACCTTTTGTCGCAGTCTCATCTTCAACCACCTGATACTTCCCCAGGTATTTTGTCATAAGTTGTTTTAATTTATTACTTTTAATTTTTCTGTATAAAGTCCATTAATCAGTTTGTAAAATAGGTTTTATAAAAGACAGCATTGTAGATACAGACGGCATCGCATATATTTATGCTAGCACAAGCACTATACAAAAATATACTGTGTCTGTATGCTATAATGAAACAAAAATTTTAACATATTCTCAATCATTATAATACTATCACTAAGGTACAATACAATTTTAATACAAAAAAATGAAAATATAATTACTTAAGATATAAAGTAAAAAAATCACAACTTATTCGCTATTATTTAGTATTTTCTCCAAATTTTGTAAAAAACTGTACTTAATGTTGCACTTTTCTCGTACATACATATCTTCACGCCAAGTCCCTTACGGTGTAGGCAGAGAGTATCGAGTGCCAGACCTCACGATCCTGACAAACCTGTCTGACTTTGCATACAAACACGCAGGTTTCGGAGACTCTTGACATTACCCTGGGATAATATCCGACTGATCTGATCGTGGAATGTCAACCTTGGTTTCCCTGGGTACCTACATCCATCCACATTCGCATTGTATATCTGTTTTGTCAATCTTTCATCTGTCATTCTTTCCACATAACCGAACCAGCGGAGCATGCCCTTTCGCATTTTACCACCAACACTTATCTCGTGCATCAATTAATTCCACAAAATTTGTAAAAAAAAATGTTTCACAACACAAACTGGATTTGAACTTCATTTGACAGCAGCTTGATTAATTGCAGCACATTAGGTGCTAATTTTCACTTTGATATTATATTTTTATAGCAGAAAATTATTTGTTTTGCTCAAAATTAGGATGATTGATTCCAATCGACATATGTTTTCTCCAGGGTCGTTGCAACAACAATTAGGTGCACAACAACAACAGTTAGTTCAGCAACTTCAAGCAGTGCAACGGCAATATTTAATGCATGCACCGCTATCCGTACCACCAAACGCACCGCCAGGTAATTTAAATTTAGATAATGAAAATCATTAAATTTAATTAAACAATGCGCTTTTCTATTAATTGTGCTTTTTCGAGATCAATTTTTAATTTAGGAATATTTGTTACATATTCAGTAGTGCATGCTAAATATTTTGGTTTAATCTTGAGATTCCTCTGATTCCCGTTGATCTACACTATTTTTCTGATGTTTTAGGACTCATGTTATGGGGCAGTGAAATAGAGGAACATCCGCTATTTGGTCGGGGGGTATGCAAATGGCCAGGTTGCGATGCATTAGCTGAAGATTTTCAGGCATTTTTAAAGTAAGTGTTGCTTGAATATATGTCTTACCTTAATAAAGTTATTGTTGTTGTATATTAATCAACAATTCATATTGAGAAAAAAAGAGGTCTTAAAATACTTCATTGAAGAACGCCCATGTTGTTATTTATGTGATTTTTTTTCGGGATTAAAACTATCCTTTGTGTCAATCCAAGTTACCCTCTATGTGTGAAACTCGATTCAGCAGTTTTTGCGTACAGAAGTAAAAAACAAACATACAAAATTTCGCATTTATAATATTTATAGGATTTTAGAAACAAATAAGAAAGACTTTTGTATGTTTAGACACCTGGAAGGTGCGCATACTTTAGACGACCGATCGGCTGCACAAGCAAGGGTCCAAATGCAAGTGGTAGCTCAGTTGGAGTTGCAACTGAGACGTGAGAGAGATCGACTTGCGGCAATGATGAGACATCTGCACGCTGCTAGAGATCACCATCACAAACATCCGCATGGTACGTACTCATACACACACAAACGCACATGAACAGACCATGTAAAAAATCTCATACATTCGTTTAAAAGAGTCTAGTAGCAACTCGTTTTTTTATCAGTTTAGGTCTTACAGAAGTATTACTGACTCAAAAATCCAAATAAAGTTTTAATTATCATTTGTGTTTGTGTAAAAAAACTTAATTTAAAGTACGGAAAAATGATAATTGATAATAAATATTCAAATATTGAAGTAAGAAAAACATATGAATAAGACGAAATCCACGCTTTCAGCAGGTGGCGCCAGTGAAGGCGCGTCCCCCGGCCCCGTGCGGCGCCGCGTCTCCGACAAGTCCGGGGTCGCTATCGCTGGTGGTACGTTGTGTTATTACTTACATACTTATTACACATTTTTAAAACTGAGACATACCTAGTACAGTCTGTTCTTCACGTAAAGAAAATAAAGACCACAGACCCTAAGTATTACTTGGATGCCAAACCATAAACGTAGTTTTTCATACAAATAACGTTTTAATTTACGCAGTAAACGCGTTTCGTGGTAAAAGGCGGAGTGAGGGTCGCGGTCATCCAGATTTGTGAAACCTGTTTTTTGACGATATGATTTGTGACACAGGCGAAGCCTTCCTCTGTTATTTGGTTCTAATTAATTAGCTGACATTATCACAGCATTACAGTATAGCTGGTGTATATAAACCACTCCCTCTCTGAGGAGGGTTTATGAAGGGTTACTGATAAATGAGTTAATGTTTTATAGTTAGCTAAATCTTTAATAGTTAGCAAGTTTGCATTCAACGAACAATGGTCTTTTTTGTGAGCATTTAGAACAGACTATAAAACATTATGATGTATAAAAATTAATAATAAAAAAAACCACTCATGCACAGTTTTTGTTTATTATTGCGACATTTAGTTAAACAGCTTGTATTTCCTCGATAACATTTATTTCGTTCAGTTGTAAATGAAGTATTTGTTAAATTGAAATACGTCTCTGTTTGAAAGGTCTACCTTATATGCTCGAAAGAGCTGGATTAGATGTGCAACAAGGTAAACAATTGAAGTTTGTTTTAAGATTATTTTCTGTGGTATATAGTTTTATGATGAAAGCTTGTCCCTATTTGATAAAGCATCTTTTAAAATGTCGTTGTCTTTATTCTTTGCATTTATAACTTCGAATCAATAGTTCGTGATGTGGTGTAATATTTGCGCAACTCCAATTATTTTACTTTACCATGTCGTGATTTGACCATTATTAATAAATAAATAAACATCCCTAGACAACTTACACTAATTGAATCTAACCCCAAAGTAAGCACATTATATGCTTGTGTTATGGGTGTTATTCAACGATACTAATACACAGAAATATTTAAATAGATACCAGAACAAATTTAATAAACACCCAGACCCGGAAATGCAGACATCTAAATGTTCATCACACAAATGCCTGCCCCCGTCGGGAATCGAATTATTTTTTAATTTTAAATTTAAGATTATTTTTAAGACAGCTGAAGATTTCAAGATTGTCCCCCATAAAGTGGTTTTTGAGTTATAGTTTTCTGACACATCATAAACTTTTCCACAAAAGAACCAACAAAATCAACTTACTGGCAGAGGTATCGTGTACCAAAATAAATACAAAAAAATAATCGAATTGATAAACTCCTCCTTTTTGATTTGGATAAAGAAGACCTTATTTAAGCGAATCGGAATTGACTGTAATATAAATAGTAAACATAGCAAATGTTTGACCTTCCTACAATACTTTAAAGAATTTTCAGAAATCAAATAAATTCAGATTTAAACATTATATATTTAAATTTAAATTGTTAATTCAATTTTTTTATTTTCCGTATTTTTTTATTACTCTTTTTTTCTTTGAAGTATCTATTTTCTAATTCAATTGTTTCTTTTTTAATATTTTCTAGAAATTCAAAGAAACCGTGAATTTTACAAGAGTGCTGATGTCCGGCCACCATTTACGTATGCTTCACTTATCCGACAGGTGAGTTATTGTTACTAAAAAAGAGATACACTACACTATATACTACATACTTTACTACATTTTTAATAGTTTTTAAATATCAATATCAATTACCAGCGAAAGGCGGTCAAATCTAAGTTAAGTAGCCGTTACACGATAGGGTTTGACGTCAGTTATACGAGTACTAGTTATTGATTTGACTGAAGGATAACCAAGCATGTATAGACTAGAATTTGTATATATTATACATTTATACATCTATTTTATATATTATACATTTTGTTAACCATCATTCAAACGTAATTAAGTGATTGTGGCAAAACTGACAGAAAACCTGTCGTGTAACCAGGGCCTTAACCGCAAAGATTGCAGTGCAAACTTAACACAACAAATAAAGAATTACAAATAGATGTGATGTATTTTTGCTAACTAAATCTATGCAAAGGCCGGAAGTATTCTGGCTACACAACCCTTTAAATCGGAACACGACAGTGACGTGTACTGTCTTATCCAAGGTTTAGAAACGATACCAGAAGTACAAGTTCGATGCCGGTACTTAGAGGTTCATGCCATTTTGATACCTGGATATGGCTTCCAAACCTTACCTATGCTCTGTATACTGGTACCGTCTAGCTAGTACCTGTACTGATAAATACTTTTACATAATAAAGATACCCTTTAAAAATTAGTGCGTCGTTGCCAATTTTCGTTTTTAGGTATCTGTATCATTTAAATCGGTCAAATACACAAGTAAATTTGATAGAAGAAAAATAATTACATAATACATCTTCCGTAACTAATAATATTGAACCAGTACCAGTATATACCTCTTAAATCAATAGGACCTGTACTAAGTCTGGTACTGGTACTAACAGTAAAGGTACCGGTATCGCTCCAAGGTCATTGATACCGGTTCTTAAAAATACCTCTGATCTTATCAGTGGCATATTTCGTCTCTAACAAGCGGTTTGGCAAAAAAGTTGTTAGGCCATTTTGTTCACAGGATCCAGCATGGCTTATATAAGAGGGCAAAGATGAGCCGCTATTATTATATCACGATTTATAATTGAGATTTGTATTTATTTTATGCCTAAAATACGTTCATGTTACATTTCAGGCCATTATAGAATCTCCTGATAAACAGCTAACATTGAATGAGATCTACAACTGGTTCCAGACCACGTTCTGCTACTTCAGACGCAACGCAGCTACTTGGAAGGTATGATATTGTTTATTTTATTAATAGGATTCGAATACAAACATTACAATAAAAAAACAAGTCATACCAATTTGAAAAATCAAATACTTGGTGTTAAAGATTTAGAGTTTTTTTCTTAAATTGTTAAGAATATAAGAGTCTTGTTAAAATACAATTCAACAAGTCCTATCGTGGTATTTAATACCCTTTGGCTAATTGGCTGTGAACTAGTTGCACATCTTTTTAACCTTCAGGTATTATGTAGGCAGACAAAGACATTTTTTTAATTGACCTTGCTAGATATAATTTCAATATTTGCTTAAAAAAATAATTTTGTATCTATACTATTTCTATGAATTTAGGTTTATAGAAAATAATAGGTAGATAATTAAAAAATAGTAACTAGCCACTTTTTATGTTCCTAACTAATAATACTTATTTTTTAAGTCCAATGTAAAAGTTATCGCAATCTTAGTATAAAGCGGCCTAAATACAAGAAACTTAAAGCTCTAGGCAAATTTCTCGGCCACATTTTTTATTGCGACAAAATAAGTTATAATGACAATTGCTTGAAGCAATAACAATTATTAACAAGAAAATTCACAGCTACTATCATTGGAAAACATTGTCTTTTAGGTACATTATTATTATTACTAATGGAAGAATGGAATGATAATTCTTACATGTTATTATTGATAAAAATTGTAAGTTGATATGTAATTACTATTAAATTTTACTTACTTTAATTGAAAATGTTATCAATCGTCTCAGTAACTTGGGTAAGGATTAACTTCGACTTGTTTTATTATGATTAAATAATTATGTTTCTGTGATTGTCTCTGGTAATGCGTTTCAAGAAATAAATTTTGTGTGGAATTATCTAATATTTAAATTATGATTAAAATAACAATTAAAAAAAAGGAAAGTGATGATAACATTAAATAATGATAGTCATCACCATTATAATCATAATGAGTGTATTCTCATTTATCATAATTTTATTCTTTTAATAATTGTAATAGGTAATACTTGTATTTGGAATTGAACAGGTAAATATTATTGAAATGGCAATAAAATGTGATACCATTAAAATTAATGGAGATTTTTTTAAATACTAGAATATTTTATTTTGACTCATAGATATGTTAAATCATCATATCATGCTCGTTTAGTATGTTTTTTTATGTTAGACTGTTTATGCATCTAAATAAAGTCAAAATAGTATTTTACTAATTTTATGTTTTTAATAAAAAGAGTAAATAATAAAGATCATTTTAGATTTAGACAGAATATAAGTAATGATGTAAAGGTGTTAAGATATAAGAATATAGTCTTAAGATTTCGAAGTTGATGGAGGATGGGATAACAAATAAATGAGTACGCGCAGAACGCAGTCCGTCACAACCTGTCGCTGCACAAGTGCTTCATGCGGGTCGAAAACGTGAAGGGAGCAGTGTGGACTGTGGACGAGGTGGAGTTCTACAAGCGCAGGCCCCAGCGGGCCACCCACGCGCCGCCGCCGCTGCCCGCCGGGTACACCGCTCTGCCACCCAGACCTATTCTACGGGATACATCTTACTACTTACACTCGACACTACACACACAAACATCTGAACATTGCACACCTAACATCTTACATACACTATCTTATATACACTATACAGACATACATCGACACCTGGTCACTGCACATTTTATACTCACAACAATACCATCAACAAATAAACAAATACTGTGAAACTCAAACATCTAACACTAAACTTCTTGCCTCGCCACATATCAAATTTTTACATTTTAAACATAACATTTTAACTTAAAACAATCTAACATTAAAACTAGCTCATAAATGTAGAGAACACTCGTCAGTTTAGTATGTTCTTACAACATTACCATAACACAAATAAATTCGAAGTCCAGAACTCAAATTATTTAAGGAAGCCTGACACAAATCTATTCCAAACTCCAAATCAGTTTGTTTAGTGATATATTTACTCGACATAAAACTTATCACATTCAGAATATCTCACATTTTATCACGATTGCACATACACATCCTTATCATCACAGATTCTGATTCAGATTCTATGAAACAAAGAAAATCAACATGCTACATCAAACATTATACATATTATAATATTACATAGCATGGCCATTATAAAAACAAAGAACACTTTACTTTAATAAGACTAAACATAAATAATTAATTATACAGAACAAAAAATAAAAACACACAACAGCACTAAACATTGTCACCATTATACAAATAATTACAGTTAAACAATGAAATTTAAGTTACTAGTCACTACTACCTTCATAAAGATGAACAAAAAGACAATACAAAAGTACCGACACATGACACCAATAATACTTACATACAATTAACGCTTAAACTAATTAACTTAATTCGTCAAATATAGCAAAACAGTACTCACGGCCTTAATGCTAGCATAGTTGTTAACATTTTTTAATATCAAACTATAAGAATATTACATTTTTTATCCAACTGCAGACTGAAAACACTTTTAAAACTGAACTTAAACATCAAACAAGTGTATATATACATAGTGTGTATGTATACATGTATATATACATACATACATACATATAATGTGTATATATACATTCCAATAAACATGTATAGCAAAGATTTCAATACAAAAACTGAAACATCTAAAATTAGTCATTCATCAAACTAAATAGGTACATTTCATGCAATACAAGAAAGAATAAAGTACTATAAAAAATAGACACCCAAAACTTTACAAAATTATTAAAAAAATAATAATTGATATTTTTTATCAATGCATTTTTTTATCACTTGCACAATTCAATTATTTTATTTATACACTATCCTACATTTTTTTGTATGTTTTCGTGTTTTTTCTTTATATTATAAAAATATTTTTAAACCAAAATTATTTGACTTCTTATCGTCACGGGTTCATATTTATTATTTATTTTGAATCAAAGTGAGTCACATGTAAAACATTTTGTGTGTTAATCCAATTAAACGATTTAATATGTGATTATCGCTTTTGGATTTCGATTTTCAAAATATATTAACAAAAATCTCATTCGCGCCAAATTTGTCAAATGAATCATATCAATCACGTTACATTATAATTTAATTAATATTTAATTTTTACATAAATAACTTGCCCGTGATAAGCTGCGAATGCTGATAAAGACAAAAACAGCAACATTAAAATAAGACTTTCAATTCATACAAATTATATGACATCAATTACACAAAATCAACACTTGACCTATTTCAAAATGACACTATACAAACCAAACTAAACATATTAATCTTTTCTTAATATTTTCTATCTAATCTAGTATCATACTTAACTCTTATTGTGTAAATAAACGTTTTACCTTGTTTCAGAATTGAATTTATAATTATTTGTGTAGTTGATTTTTAATCAATTGTGAGTAAAGTGGTAATGGGCTTGTTATCGTGGTCTATTACAGCTTTACCAATTGTGAGGTCTTGTACTTTACTGTATTTAGGAATCGTTATTTGTGTGTGTTTTCGTGGATTTAACCGCAACGGTGATTAACAATCTTCTCGCTTGCCTAACAACCTATTTCCTCACATTATATCCTTATCCTTGGGGTGTTTCGTTGGGTCATTCTTGCATGTCATTTATCATCTCCACGACGATCTCAATATGCTTCTATCGTTATTAACAAACGACAGAAGCAATTAAACTTTAGAGTACTCGAATTGTTTGTGAATTTGCTAAAGAGAAATGAATTATAGAATGCGATCCGGACGAACCTGTCTCTACACAAATGCTTCGTACGCTACGAAGATGACTTCGGCTCGTTTTGGATGGTGGATGATGCTGAATTCGTGAAAAGACGGCACCTGAGCCGAGGAAGGCCTAGGAAGTATGAGCCGACGCCGGGACCCAACTCAGCTCCTCAACAGTAAGAGTGAAGCCGATCCAGAAGTAGCGACCGTCCAACGAATTTATCAACGGGATTCCTTTTAGCATTCTGTTATTCAGCATAATGCAACAGTTTTAAACCGGCTTTAAAAAAGTAAATATTTCGCACATAATATAAGTAATATTATGGCAGTAAGTGCCTATCTCTAATTAGTAATACGGTGACATCAATCGTCGATTATTTACGATCTTTTTTGAAAAAAAAAACACTTCTTTAGGAAGTGTCATAGATTGCTTGTGAAGTCGGTTTAATTTTGTTGCAATGAACGTCTTACATTTTAATACTTAAAAGCTGAATATATTTATTGTGAAGGCATATTAAGCCAATTTTACTGTGTTATATTATATTTGAAAGTCGTTGGACGATCGTGTCCATAATAGAGTTTTTATGTGACATATAAATTTAACTTGAAATTATCATCTGATAATTTTTAGTTATCTCGTTAGATTGATGTTTCTGACAAACGTATAGTGTTTCACTTTGTGTAAGCTTAGTTAAAATAATATGTTATGTTAGTATGTAATTAGAATCACATATCTATTACAATTCAAATACAAAGATCTGATGTGTGTTCATTTCATCGTAAAAATATTTGATTAGTCGTCAAGATAAAATAAACACATAACAGCTGCTTAGAAATTTAGATTAAAAGCTATAATTTGTTTTTGCCCGAGATTATTCTCATAAAAATTAATTAAACCTAATTATAAGCTTAAAAAGTCATTTGTTGCTATTGTATTACTGATGTTTATTAGAATGTCATTTGATAAAAACCGTTTCGTGTATCAATCGAATACTACCATTAGTATTTTATTGAATAAAAATCTGGCAATTTGCATGAATGTTAGATTCGTTTTACTTGTTAGGGAGGATCGTCGTTGGATTGTCAAGTAAGATTAATATAAGGTTTTTCAATTATTCCTATCTCTTTTCTTGCATGATCCCCTAACTAATGCATAAGGTAAGTGTATGCTTTGAATGTGCATTTTTACTCGCATGCTACAAACTTTTTTACATCATTCTATAAGCTTGCCTTTTTCTATTTTATTCTTTTTATCTTTTTTACATTTTCACATACACAGACATTTTCACCACTTACACAATCAACAATTACTTGAACAAACTAATTGGACTCATAATTTCTAAATTATACACTAAACAAGTTAAACACATACATTTCACTTACACATCGCCATAAAGTGTTCTCCATTACCAAAATACTTTAGAAGAGGTCTGAGATGGCAGGGGTATGACCATATCAGTTTTTTTTATGATTTAAAGTAGTTTATTAAAAAAAGATACTTATCATGTTATTAATTAATTTGAATTCAATTAAAGATTTACATTATTAAAACATTTTTTTTTCATGTTAAGCTTTCTGGCGCAAAATTGATAAGATATTTTTACAGATTTATGGGAGCTCAAAGTCCACCGATGATGACAAGTCCCCATGGATACAGTGAAGCACTGAAACGAAATCTTCAGGTACATATCGACTTAAATATTTTTAGTTAAATTAAATACACCTAAAGCTTTTACAGATCAGTATAATAATAATAATTAGTTTTTAATGTTATGGCTTTCACTATTTAATCTTATATTTATTATTGTAGACAAATATTTATGAGTAAAATCGTTACAAAATGTCATGGTAGTTTTAAACAGTACTTTTAACGTGTATTTATTTTAGGGTATGATGGAAGATTGTAACTTGGCGTATCTCTCTGGCGACGATCACATGATGCAAAGTGATGATTATCCATCATCACATGAAGATTACAGGTGAATAATATTTATAAATAAAGTAGATTTAGAAGTCGAAGCTTTTTGGATTAGAACTTATTTTTCTAGTTCAAATTATATTATAAAACGATATTACAAAAAAATATTCTACTTGAAACATACTTTGAGGCATATTAAAGAAGCATTATATTTTGTGAGCATCATTATTATTAAAATTATCTCTCTAATTATACACACAACTGTTTTACCTCTATTTACTACTTGAGAAAATATTGGGTAGCATGATGCAGATGAGGAAGTTACGTAAAGTCGTTATATTTGCTTTTTTAGCCGACCACCAATGATGAATGGTTATGGCAATAGCAGTTCATCGCATGATGTCAAAGCTGAAGACTTGAGCGCTAACGAAGTGCCAGATATCAAACCTAATTTATATGCTTTGAAAAATGAGATGCAGGCATCTGATTACTCTAATAAAGGTAAGTTTACAAATATTCCGTTACAAGGATTTACATACAATATTTTTAATGAATATAGGAAAATGTCAAATCTATGGAAATAGGCATAAATATATAATTTCTATGCATTCAATTTTATATCAGCGAACTCGCTTATTTGAATTTATTTTTTATTTAAATTTTGGTCCAATTTTTTTAAATGTATGTGTAACTGAACAATTAAACAGATTTATATAATGTTTTGATATCAACAGTAATAAATGAAAAAAATACTTGATTATTTATTCGTAACATATCCAATGCACGAGACTCCATTTGTTTGAAATATCATTTCGTCAACACAAATTCGATAAATATATATCTGATTAGTCAAACATATTATTTTTTGCTATAATGCCGTAATAGCATGACAGCATTAATTCATATTGTAAATACATTTTAGTTTACTACTACAGGTATTTTATTTTAAAGTGCAATTTAATTTAAATTAAACATAATACCATACAAGCGAAATATTTTGTCTGTTTTATTCAACAAAAAATATTTGTTTCTGATTACAGGAGATTATCAAAGCCCAAATAAAGAATCGACAAATAGCCGCTCCAACGAAACAAGCCCTTACAACGATTACGCACGCACCGAATACCGTGCATCTATGTCCCACATTAAAGATGAGGCTGAGAATTTATCATTGAATGAACAGAGATCTGATAAATAAGGGATTAAGCAAAATTGAGATAAACTAATCATGATGTATGACACGCATAGTATACTTAAGTAGGAAAATAAGTTTATGGAAATGGTAGGGAAAACACTTGAATGAAAATTGAAGTTGCAATGAACATTTGATAATATGAAAGAGGCAATTCGATAGAAATGAAGTGAATACGTCAAGTGAAATAACTAAGTGAAAACATTTACAGTGTAGCAATACGAAGTGATTTGCGATTACAAACGAATTTGTTAAGCGTAATCAATAGTGTTTAGCTTTAGACTTTAATATCACAGTATGTAATACGACTTATATTTACGGGTCTAGCTATATTTCAAGTTAGTAGGACGGTGTTTGATGTGTTCAATGTTGGATTTTTTATGAAACTTAAATGGACGAGTGATTTAGAATTAACCAAATATTTTTTTTATTATTTTACCCGGTTTTAACGGGAATCTTTCAAGTATTATAGGTTAATTTTTTATTTTCTTTAACTGTATGAGAAGTTAAAATCGAATTGTTAAATTTTATTTTAAATAGGTTAAGTTGAATAATCAGACATTATGATACCTTAAAAGGTCCATATCAATATTTAAAAATGTGTAATCATTATTTGTAATAAACAAATAAGAACAATAAGTAGGTATATTGGTCTGATTAAGGTTAAAGATGGTACATAAAGTTTTAATACGCCTAGCGTTTGAGTTGTTAAAATATTTTGCCCAAGAGTCTTAACATTATTTTTAATATTACTCAATTTTTATTTTGCCGACTTGAATCATAGAGACAGATCTCAATATCGTTTCATCTGTTAGTATACGGAATTGATTTAACTTAATGATCTGATAACATATTTTATGGATTAATTTTTAGTTATAGTTATTTAATAGCGTGCCATAGGCTATCAATGGTACTTTACAATTCATTGTGATTCTGTGGAATTGTTTTTTTTTGTTTAGAATGTAAATATTTGTCATGGATATCATGAAATGTAAATTGTTTAAGAAATTTTAAACTTTAGGCTCGTGTAAACGTCTACTTATTATATAAATATTGCATATGGCATCGTTCATGTTGTAGAAAATTTAGAAAATCTTGGTAGTTAAATTTTCACTGTATTTCCATAGATTCTGTAAAATGGCACAATACTAAATAAACCTTTAAATACATAATGTGAATTTTTCTAGTTTCTTTCCAACGAAATATTCTCAATGTCTGATCATTTGTGAAATCTTGCATTTTAGTGAAGATCAATGACAAAAATAGCGTCACTTTTATTTTTCTTTAGTAGTTGGATACAAATAAAAATATGTCATTATTCTTGCGTTTAAATAACTACCACATACTCTAAAAAATAAATATAAATGTATTTGCACCATTAAAATGGTAGGTAATTTCTGTATTTTATTTATCAATTTTCCCTTAATGTCTTCTTAAAAAATAATTAGATTTATGGATAAACAGACCTTTTTAAGTTTTGTTTGAGAGTCAACTTTTACAAAACACTATTAATTCTATTACGTTATTTACTTATTAATTTATTAAAGGAGTATTATTTACATTTAGTTTGACATTACTTAAAATAAAAACATATTCATTATTTTTTCAATGTCAAAAAACTCTTTTACATGACCTGTCACAAGTAAGAGTAATTTAAAAAAAACTGCTTTTGTCATTGATCTTTCATAAGTTTTAAGTAACAATACAAAAAAGGGTGAAAATAATCATATCACAATTATGTATGTATAGAATAAATAGAAGTAATGGAGTAATTCGAAGCATTTACCTAATGTAGTTATTGGGCACGACTGTGGATGACTTTTCAC
>NJDC01005395.1:153019-169344 GCA_002245475.1 Calephelis virginiensis
ATTACAAATACTTGGCATTTTTATTTATGTATGGGTGATTGAATTTTCTGTATCTTCAGCGTTTGGTAGAATGAGCATTTCATGATAACTGATTAAAATTTTATTTATCTCTTAAATATCGCCTCTGTGGTCTAGCGGTCCGGGTGTTGGACTTGACTGCATGAGGTCCTGGGTTCGAATCCCGGGTCGGCGAACAAAAAAAATTGGATTTTTCCAATATTCTAATAAAAAAAAAGTTGGTCGAGATTGGAAATGTGACCGGTTGGCGGTAGGCTTGCCACCTATCACATTGTGGGACTTAGTGTCTTCGGCTAGTCGTAGGTGCCTTGGTTGTACCTCTGCCTACCTCTTCGGGGATATGGGCGTGAAGATACTTTTTTTTTCTTAAATATCCAAATTTAAGGCACGGAACATGACAACGGCGGGCATCAACGCTATGGTGGTAGTAATCTTAGGTATCGTTTGTCACGTAATGAGTTTTTTGCTAGATTGTGGAATTTGGTTAGTACCTACTAAAGAACATCTACTACAGCGGTGCCTATACTTTTTGCTGTAAAGACCAAATTTAGAAAAAGTGAAGGGTTTAAGGTCGACAGTTTTATTTTAATATATTTTTTTTATTATTTATTAATAATAATAACACGTGTTTATATTTACATTTATTTTTATGTTGTAAAAATAAGTAATTATTAGCAGTTTTACATAGTTTCTTACCATTTACACACATTTGTTGATAAAAAATATTTGAAATTTGAAAATACAATCTTGTGGGTACTAACTGGCTTAACCTCTAAGATCTACCATAGAACCTCTCGTGATCGACTGGTAGATCGCGATCGACCATTTGGGCACCACTGATTTACTAGGTACCTACTAAGGAATAAGGAACTTTACGACTGGCTGTCCCGGCGAACTTCGTTCCACCCGTTCTGTTTGTATGGGGAAACTTAAAATAATGTTTCCGCTTGCTTCCAAGCATTTTTTCCTTTTTTCTTATCTTCTAAGCCTTCCCTGGACTTCCAGAAATAATTAAAAACCAAAAATAGCCAAATCGGTCCAGCTCTTCTCAAGTTTTAGTAAGACTAACAAACAGCAATTGATTTTTATTTATAAGATAAGAATACTAGCTGTTTCAGCGAACTTTGTTCCACCTATTCTGTTTGTATGTGAAAACTTAAAACAGTTTTCCTAGTTTTCTTTCTTTGTATCTTTTAAACCTTCCCTGAACCTTCTTTAGGAATCGTATCGTATCGTCACGTTATGAAATGTTTTACAGATTCGGAAATTTGGTTAGTACTAAAGAACATCTACTGGGTACCTACTAAAAAAAATTTGTTACGACTGGCTGGCCCGGCGAACTTCGTTCTTTTTTCTTATCTTCAACCATTTTTTGGACTTTCACAGATAATTCAAAATCAAAATTAGCCAAATGGATCCATTTATTCTCGAGTCTAACGAACAGCCATTGTTTTTTATAAACCTACAAGCTATCCCGGCGAACTTCGTTTTCTCCAGTTCTGTTTGTATGGGAAAACTTGTATTGTTTTTTCTCTAGTTTCCTCACGTTTTTTCCTTTTTTTCTAATCTTCTTAACCTTCCCTGGACTTCCACAAATAATTCAAAACCAATATTTGCCATAATGGTCCAGTCAGGCTCGAGTTTTAGCGAGGCTAACGAACAGCAATTGATTTTTATATATAATATCATTACGGCACCAGTAAATTTTATGACTTTTTTAATAAAATAAAAAAAGGCAGTCACTAAATTGAAATGAAATTTATTTATTTGCTGAATGCGTGTGTTAGGTTACAAAAATATTTATTTTTACCAACATATTTCTACCACATTGTGGTGTGCAAGTATTTTTAAATTTATACAAATTTATTATTTAGTTTTACATTGAATTATAAAGGATCAATACCAGTTAGGTACTGTTAAACGTGTCTAAAGGTTGTTGACTAAAAGAGACCAATCAATTGAAAATAAATAATTATAATAATTTAAGAGTAAATAAAATGTAATGTTACGTTCGTCGATTGCGATAGTAAGCATCATTCAGACGATTAATAGAAGAAGGCGTTACTTTGCGGAAATCCATACTTAAAATCTAAATAAAATTATTATTTAATTTGCAATTTTTGGCGGAAAATTGCGAATTAAATAATAATTTTATTTAGATCATTCAGACAAAGGTGACCTTGGAGGAAACTTTGAAATAAATCAAAGTTTGGATTAAGTGTACGTTCCACACAAATGTAAACCAATTTTTTTAATCCGTGTTGAACCCCCAGTAATATCAGATAGTAAGAGAGGGTTTAAATGAAAGTTTTTAAAAATGAGATACGGAATGATTTGTCAATCGTTTATTGGAACAAATGGAAGATAAAAGATTGACAAAACATACTTAAAAGCTACAATGTAGACGATTGTAGCCTGTAGGTATGTAATCGGAGAAAACTAGGTAGAAATTCCAAAAAGTGACTCAAAATATAAAAGTCGTTATAGCTAAAAGGTCCTATAAATACCTATCAATGAAACATCTTATATCTTTATGTATAACTTTCACTGGACAAAAATATACAATACTAGCTGTTGCCCTCGGCGTTGACCGTGTGATTAATGGTTCCGCAGAAACATTTTTTCGGAATAACCTCTATCCTCTGCGTAAATTCAAATTAAGTACTCTCTATGTATGTGCCAAATTTCATGAAAATCGGTTAAGGAGTATTTGCGTGAAGGAGTAACAAACAAACATACATACAAACTTTGCATTTATATTATACTAGCTGCTACCTGCGGCTTCGCCCACGTTTTCACAGAAACCCGGTGTGCGATCGGGATTAAAAATAGCCTATATGTTAATCCAGGTCACAATCTATCTGTCTTCCAAATTTCAGACAAATCCGTTCAGCCATTCGAGCGTGAAAGAGTTACAAACATCCATACATACATACTTACAAACTTTCGCATTTATAATATTAATAGGATTAATAGGATTGGTAATTTAAAAAACCGGATCAAACAATTGAGTTGATAAATCAATTTACAAGAAATAAATCAATTAAGACTGCATCCATCCTTCTTTACGATCTTGCAAAAACGTCAAAATCTTGAATTGCGACTGAAATTTAATCAATTTGTCCCCTTGGGGCAGATAGAGGTTAACAAAGCGGTGGCACCCTTACATAAGGTCAAATAAAATTTGGCGGCCTAGAGAAAAACACGATATTTTTTTTTTGAATACTCAACATGTGCATTTTAACTGAATTTGTACAAAATGTCACCAAAATTGACTAATTTACTCGATGTGTAACACAAAATAATATTTAGGGAGATATATACTTACGTAGGTACACAAATAACAAAAATAATATCCATCGTCCATCTTTTCTCTCGTAAGTATGTAAGTTAATTTGTCCCTTTCTTGGGCCGGCTAAGTCCTTAAGGCTATGCTGCCACGTCTTCCGTATTATTAAATTATTTCATCGTCCTTGGTCATTTTAAACAAAAGCACGTCAGGGCCTTGAGTAAAGCGGTGTACTCGATACTCAAGCTCATTTAGTAAGAATTGGCGGCAGCCACGAAATACACGATAGACTAATTTCTTCATAATTATTTCACCCGTGCACTTAAACTGAACAAATTGAACTACTTACTACCTAAATAAATCAATTTCACTCATAATTAACACGAAATTCATTTATTACGAAATTGCGGCTAAACACTTTTTTCTTGATAATTGTCAAAATTAAAAAGTTTTATGTTCTGTCTTTTGTTTTGCCCCGTTTAATGGACCAAGGTCATCTATAACCAAAATGCTGTTTTTTTTTAAGTAAATACACAATTTTAATCAAAGATTCTGGCGTAGGTACATGTACGTTCAGAAACAAATTACTTCTTAACATTTGTCGCACATGCGTTTCCGTATGATATAATCACATTTCGCGAGTATACGTGTTTTTGTCTGATTTACATCCGCTGGATGACGCAATGGAGATTGACGACAGATTTCACGTTTATTCATTCCATAATAATTTTACGCAGGGGAATTAAATCTTTCAAGTAAAGGAATTAGTCATTCTTATAAGGTCCTGGTCCCTGGTGGCTGCTGGATATGAGTTTTCGATATTTAGAATTAAGGCATTTAAATGCTGTGCATTTTTCTCCTGTTGGTCCCACCTTCTTTTAAAGAGTATAATCTACTTACCTGCCATATCGCCTCTGTGGTCTAGCGGTCCAAGTGTTGGACTTGACTTAATGAGATCGCGAGTTCGAACCCCGGATCGGGCAACAAAAAACAATATTAGGAAATGTATATTTTCAATTTTCTAATAAAAATAACGTTGTCCGGGATTGGATATGTGCCCGGTTGGCGATAGGCTTGCCACCTATTACATTGTGGGACTTAGTGTCTTCGGCTAGTTGTGGGTGCCTTGTTTGTGTCTCTGCCTACCGCTTCGGGGTTATGGTCGTGAAAATGCTTATACCTACCATAATGGACCACCTCGTTGGCCGAGAGCTAACCTAACTCCAGCGACTAAATTTGAGGCTCGGATTCGATTACCGACGGGGGTCGGCTTTCATGTGATGAACATATTTAGATGTTTGTATTTCCGTGTCTGGGTGTCTGTGATATTAAACTAATTCCGGTATATATTTAAGTTGTATATGTATTAGTATCGTTGAGTAACATCCACAATACAAGCATATAAATTAATTATACAGATACATTAATTTACATTTTTAAAAATGTTTGTGTTAGTAAATAATAATGTAATCAAAAAACGTGTAAATAGTAAGTAAATAATTAAAATAACTAATTATATTTATAACTATTAAAAAATATTTGCACACCACAAGTTGGTAGAATATGTTGGAACGCCTAAATAATTTTGTATCATCTTTGTAACACTCATATTCCGCAAATAAATATTTTTTTCTTTCGATGGGGTTTGAGATTATTTTAAAAAATTATTTTTTATAACATGTGTATTTCCTAGTATTGGTTTACTTATCACTGACACTAGGACCTTGACCAGTTGTTAGGATTATTTTTCATGTGAGCTCACCTGCTCTCATGATTAGATATAACCGTGGCCTACAGACACTAGAGATGTTACAGGTGTGACGGTGTCCTGTGGCCGGGATGTTAGGCCACTTGTGCAAGTGTACCGGCTACCCTACCGTCCGGACCGGAAAATAAATAAAAAACAGTTGCCTGTAAAGTCGGTTTTACGGGCGAAGATTTTACATGACAACATCTTTTTCTCAGTAGAATATTTATTGATATGAATATTATTAAATTGCACAATAGTAACCAGGAATTGAATGAAAATAAGAAATGCACAAATTTTAACTATAGAAATATATTTTGTTTACTTAAACATTGTACCGGTCTGGCGGGCCTCTCGTTCGGTGACTCATCGTAACAGACGTGAGCGGGCGTTACACTTTTTCAAGGGTGACTCCGAGCCACAGCCTAATTTAAGACGTTGTCATATCAATAATTATAACAATAAATAAATATCACTGGACAAGTTACACAAATTGAATCTAACCCCAAAGTAAGCAAATCATATGCATGTGTTATGGGTGTTAGTCAACGATACTAATACATAGAAATACTTAAATAGATACAAGAATAAATTTAATAAACACCCAGACCCGGTAATGCAGACATCGAAAATGACAAAGTTGTTACAGGACCTACCTCGACGAGCTACAGCACGGCACTCTGGAAGAGTAATAGGTAAGTATAAGTAAGAGTATAAGGGTCTTGTTGATAATTATTCATTTAGCTTGTAAAGGATACCGGGAGATCCATCAGCATTAATATAAATATGATGTTAAAAATATATGATGTTGTAAATGTCCATCATCATCATCATCATCAGCCGGAGGACGTCCACTGCTTGACATAGGCCTCCTCCAAAGAGCGCCACAAGTCACGGTCACCAGCCGCTTGTAACCAGCGACTCCCCGCGACTTTGACCAGATCATCAGTCCACCGGGTGGGAGGTCGTCCAACACTACGTCCTCCGGTGCGGGGCCACCACTCGAGAACTTTCTTCCCGAGTGGTTGTCGGTTCTGCGAGCAATGTGGCCTGCCCATTGCCACTTCAGCTTGCAGACTTTCTGAATTACATTTGTAACAATAAAATAAAATTATTTGATTGTTGAAAAAACTTTACAACATATAACTTTTTATATAACACATTCGGTATTTTATCAATACATCGGTGCTTGAAAGCTCGCTTGACTAATGACGCAAACAAGTGCATTGACACTAGTGTTAGAATATTATCGATATATCGATGTGAAGTCTCCATAAATTGCTGTGCACGATGCGTTAACGAAGTAAATTAGTTTATTGACTTTTAACTATTTAATCTGGTTATACCTACGCAGTATATAACTTTTATACACTCTTTGCTACAAGGACTCATACATGTAGAAATAGTAAATACTTGCGTATAATTTATTAATGTTCTGCATGAACAAAAAGAGAAAATAAAATCAAAAATAAATGTAGCAGAAATCGTATTGAATCTTATATCGCTCTGATTTTTACTAGGTAGGTGTAATATAATAATATATTTTTACATCAATTCATGTATTATTTTTTTGCTACTATTATACATAAAGAAACTGTACTTAGATGACTGTTGACTGTTGATTATTAAGTATAATTCAAAAACTACAAGAGTAGGATGTTGATAAAATGTATGTGGCACTATTTCGTAACCTTTTTCTATCTTGCGAAAAAAGAATTATCAAATCGCGACGTGGTACACAATGAAATAGTTGGAGTCGGTTTTTACAACTTTACTGCGCTTAATTCAAATGGGTTGACAGGACTAACGATAGTAAGCGCTTAATCGTGTACCTTGGAGACATTTTTTTTTCTGAAAAATGACGTGGCCTAGGTGGTTCTTTGCTATACTATATTATGTTTCTGTCCGGGGCTTGTCATTTTTTAAATTTTAATGTTATTTTCAAAACTATCATGACTACAATTTAAAACTTGTTAGGTTGATGTATTCTATGAACAACATTTTTATTTTTATACAAAAATAAACAAACAACATATCAAAGACGCTTTAATAACGCATAAATAATTGTAAGTATATAAATGATTATATCTGCAATTTTTAAGTTTATTTCTTGGTATACATTATTTAAGTAAACTTTATGTATTTATATATCCCTCTAATGTTTCTATAATTTCCGTTAATTACTTGTATGATTTAAAATAATAATGTTATACCTATTCAATTCTCAATCTCAATTTGGATGCCATATGTTTCTACACCCCCACAATCATCTCGACTACTAGTAGTCGGATAGTTGACTGGTAGATAATGCTGTATGGCATCAACGTGGGCAAAAACCATCTTTTGTCATTTAGTCAAATTAATACAACATCGACATACTTAGTCAGTTCAATGTTTTGTAAGAAAAATTAGAGAATATACTATTAATGATAAATCAACGATTTCGTAGTTCAAAAATTGTACAACCTTTTATGTCCAACGAACTTACAAAGCAAAACATGCTGTAAATCTTAATTACAAATTTAAAGTGAATGGTGTCACGACGTAGGTTTAGTTAGAAAAGACAAAGATATTGCATATTATGTCTCGATATAAAAAAAATCCAAAAGTACAATAAGAATTTTAGGTCAAACACATTCATGTCTTCATAGTAACCTTCACCATGTATTGTGTGGCGGCCTTGCAATCCAGGTTGTAAAAACACATGTTTACCTATTTTTACATGAAGGATTGACAAAGCAGATATACAATGCGAATGTGGATGGATGTAGGTACCCGGGGAGACCAAGGCTAACATTTCACGATCAGATCAATCGGATATTATCCGAGGGTGGTGTCAAGAGTCTTCGAAACCGGCGTGTTTGTATGAAAAGGGTTATGAATGTGAAGGAAGCAAGACAGGTTTGTCAGGATCGTGAGGTCTGCCACTCGATACTCTCTGCCTACCCCGTAAGGGACTTCGCGTGAAGATATGTATGTATGTATGTATGTATGTACATAAAGATCAAAAATTTAACTGTGCTCCCTAAGCGAGCATGTAAATAACAAGCGTATCTCTACTGGATGAATTTCAAATATTAAGAAACCGTATTCCGTATAAAGTCGGCTGAATGTTGTAACAATGCAGTGGCAGATTCTGTGATATCATATGGAATATCGAGCTATGGTAGAACATACAAATGTTATTTTGATGCAACATCAAAGTTACAAATCCAATTGTTGAAACAAGTTGTAACTAAGAAAATACCAGTTGAGTGTACCACGAATTACATGGATTTGTTTCATGGGTGTTATGTCTTACCAATGTCGCTAAAAACAAACTTTTATGTACTAAAAGATTTTTTTTAATGGGGAGATCCAGAACGAAATAGAAGACCCTGTACAAACTCGTCAAATAACTAAACGTAAACTGGTTATACCTCGCGCTCAAAACATCTACGGGAAACGTACGACCAAGTATTTAGTACCGCGCTTAATAAATAATATGGATCCTTATATTAAAGTGTCTATAACCAATAATAATATTAAGTACAAATTAAAAATATATTTTTTTAAGTGAAGGTCCGAATTTAGCATTACACACAAAGTCTTAGTAGTGCATTTATTGATGTTTTAGTATAAGTTGTTTTAACATTAAATAAAATAAAAAACGGGTATTAAATTAGTGGTTTCAAAAAAAATTAAGTGATTGAATAAAATTAATTTTAAACGAAAAATATATCGATAAAAGAGCAACCCTAAATCTGTGACATGTGGGCACTTAATCATATCCCGGATCGCAACTACAAAACCACTGAACCGACAAAAAATCTAAAATAACTGTTTTTTTAATCCCGATCTGGTTACTGAACTTTGTAGATAAAAAACGTTTTTTTTTCACGCACATGTCTACGAATGGGTTAAATTTTTTCCTAAAAGTGTCATTTCGATTCGAAATGGAAAGTTTGGGGTTAATTTAGTATTCCCGAATGAGTTTTAGTATATTTTTTTGTTGAGATTTTTTTAATTGTATTTGTACATGTGGCTGAGATTTTGTTAGACGAATACAACATGTGAGAATAATGGTATCTTGTTTTTAAGCTTTTTAGACGTAACTAGTGTATTGCTATTTTATAACTATAGGCTTTATGATTTTAGGCCATCCCATCGCGGAACCTAGTTGGTGAGGACCTTTTAATAATTGTAAAACAAATTAGAAAGGCAGACAATGAGTTTGTCACATTCCAATGCTTACGAAAGCATATGAAAACTAAAATAATAAAGTTAGTGTTTGTATGTCATCGTTGTAATATTTATTTTAACACGGCAAAGTTTTAGAAATCTGAGCTGGATTACAAATATTTTACCATTTGATGGTCCAAATTGCAACTCATGAATCTTGCAGAATTATAAATGCTTAATTTGGATATATAATAATTACATAATAGATCGCAATATAACAATTCATTACTAGGTAAAACGTCGAAGTAAGCATATACAGGCAATATTTTATTTGATAGGTTATTTTTTAATTGATTTTGGTATTGCAGATACTTTAAATGCCACAGTTTTTTTTATATAAGAACACAGCGAGGAAGCACATGGCTCTACTGATGATTAGAGATGACAGTGGCCTGTAGACAGACACCATAAATGTAAGTTGTGGGTGCGTTGCGGTCTTGTATTGTTACAAAGTAGTGTCCCACCTTACCTATCCTGCCTGTACAACGTCTGTGCTTGCCCTTGTAGTGTTTCAAAAAATAGCAAAATTTAAGAAACAGTTGACAGCATATAAATATTCATGACATTAATACAAAATTAAAATTCAAACTGAATCTAAAATAATCATGCGCGCACTCCAAACCGTGGCGGTATAAAAAAATAAACATCTAGCTTTCAAAGAGAGTTTATTTATATAACATTTTTTATAATGTGCAGCGTGTGGCACAATTACTCTTTAACCATTATTGTATTTATTTCTGTATACTGACATCTGCGCATGCGTCTAACTTCAGTGATAACTTCACCAAGTTACGGCCCGTAAGAAATGTTTCATGTTAAGAAAGTAAGAAGTATTTTTACACCTATATTATCAAATAAGTTGGCCCTCTGTCTATAACCAGAGCACCCACTCGGCTATGAGTACTTACGACTCCCATAACAGGTGGCAAACCTAACGCCAATCAGGCAATTTTTTTCTCGGAAAATTAAAACACACAAAACCACTTTTTTCGTTGGATTCTTACATCCCCGGAAGGGACGGGAGATTTTTTTCTTACTATTAGATAATCTCGATCCCTTAAAATACCTATTTTTATTTAATTTTAAACTGTCAAATATAAACATTTATAGTAAATAGTACCTAATTTACTGACAAGACAATTAAGTATATACCTAAAATTGGCTAACTAAGTCGTGAAAAACGATTGGAAGCTATATTTATAAAAGAAGAAGAATAATTAAGTATATACTATAGCCTCTTACGTATAAAACATAGTTTTAAAAACGCAATATTTGGCGTTCCGCACACGCGGGTCTCAGACCGGGACGGTTGACAACCCTACATACCGAAGTGTTTAGGTAAAAAATTATAGGCAGGTCTTTATGAATCTTGGATAAGTCGGATTTATCGCAAAGATGAAATATGTATGATGTGTGAAAACTAAGGGGTATTTAGTCCTTAAAATAAGTAAAATATGTATAAAAGCGACCCGGGGTTTAGCAGCGGCGAAGCGCGAGTGTGTTAATTTGGTGTACCACCGCGACGATCTGTGATTTCAAAACTATGGATTATAATAAGAAATTAATGAACCACCATAATTTATCAATTTTATTACTCTTAGTTTTTTTTATCATTACTTAATAATTTTGTAGTGTATTTCAGTGTGCCACAAACGTTTCCAATCCCGCGATAGAGTTCGAAACGAAATGGCTTTCATAGAAATTCGTCGAATTCGAATACAAATATCGTACGAAAATTAGTGACGAATGTAGTTAACAAATTTGTTTAGATTTTCTGGGGCGAAATTTTTTCTTTCTTTAAAATTTATAGAAAATTTATCCCAAGCACAGGGCAAGTGCTAAAATAAAAATACGTTGCGAGAAACGAAAGTTATGGCCATTCTAAAATGTGAATTTCATCTGTAATGATGAACTCATTTGGTAGGTACTCAGAATTGTGTATCTATAGGACATGACTACCCGCGTTAACGGGTTAGAAAGGAATTAAAAATAAAAATTTCGCCACGGGACTTGAATCCTCAGTAGCTCAATTGGTTAGAGCATTCGTCGGCTTGAGACGAAAGGTTACAGGTTCAAATCCTGTCTGGGGCGAAATTTTTTCTTTCTTTAAAATTTATAGAAAATTTATCCCAAGCACAGGGCAAGTGCTAAAATAAAAATATTGTTTAGATTTGTTACGTTCGAAATTATGTTTCGATTTTTATGTACAGTATTATTTCGAACGTATGAGGCGGAACTTTGGAGCTTATACATCTCTTAAAATACATTGTCAAGGTTTGACTGATTAATAACTAGTTTTTGCAAGTCAAAGGAAACTTAATTCGTGAGTCTAGCCTTGCGTGACTAGATTATAAAGATCTTGTGGAGACGGTTGTTTGCCTTTCTAATAATAGGAAGCAAACTACCATTATAAGCGGATTTCCTGATGGAAAAAAATACATATAACTTATAAATACTTAAGACGTTAACAGCACCAAATTTATGCTGGAATGCGAAACCCTGCGTGTAAGTAAGTTTTCCGGCTACTCCATTCTCTGAAATGGAAGACGACAATTACGAGTATTGATTATTTGTGTCAGGAGTTATAGGCAAGACCTAAAGCTCGTGAAAGACTTATTCCATTTTAATTAACTTTCTGTATGATCTGTATAAAATAGGAATTAGGAAACAGAAATACGAGTATTGGTAGTTTTATTATTAGCTTTAAATAAAATTTATTATCACTTTTATGTCAAGTCTTATTCATGTAATGGTCTTTTAAAAGCTCTGAGGATACTGTAATAAGCCAAACTGGAAAGCTAATATTTTGATATGTAATAAAAACGCGAATAAGACCATGATTTTACTGAAGTTAACAGCCAACAATGACCTATAGACAACATAATATGCTACGTGTCGCTATCCTGTAGCCTCTGTCCAAGACCTATTGTACAAATCTACCGGATACCCTACTTAATTTATTAAATTTACATGTAAAATCACACTTGTCTTATAAAAATAATGAGTTTGATAACTTTATTATCTATCTTTTAGTAACTCTATTTGTCTAACGGCCAATGTTAATAATGTATCTCAATCTAATGGATTTCAAGCAATCTAGATAGCTGCGTATCCAGCGGCCTAGCCCATACCTAATTGCCATATTTATCCTGTCCACAGATATGTTATTGGCAAGCGATAACATAAAAATGGATCAAAATATCAATCTTGGACAGCAAGTTTTGGATTAGGATTGATTATTAATATTGGCCGTATACATATATCAAATATATTCTTGTCTGTATAATAATAAAACAGTTTGAGAACCACTAGTTTAGACAAGTGTAAGCATTTCTCGGTGGTTCGTCCCAGATAAGACAACGAAACAATAGTTAATTCAATATATCCATTAATCATCCTATTTCATCTTTTTGTAGCCTTGAGTTTAAAAAAATTGTGAAGAAATGAGTAAGGTTCAGTGATTACCCGTAATCGTAGTTTTCATTCGCTTAGTTTTTGACAGTCCATTTGGCCGAGGGGTTAGCGTATACTAGTTACTCCACGAGACTCGGATTTGATTCCTGACGGTGAAGGCATTGATGACGGCATGTGATATACATATACATGTGATACATTGGTGTTTGTACTTTCGGGTCTGGGTGTTTGTTATATTTATACTGATATCTGTTTGAGTATGACTGATTCTTAGAAACGTTGAGTAAAACAAGCTTATAATTTGCTTAATAGTTTACTGTTTTCCAAAGCGTTATTATTATTGAAAAAAGACAAGCCCGCTGAGTTTCTTTCGCCGGATCTTCTCAGTGTTTTGCTGGGATTCGGATACGGTGGTAGTTTAAAAAATTTCGACGCGCACAAATAAGTGGTATTTGTATGGTTCAAGTGGATAAAGATTTTTCTGATTCTGATTCTGTTGATTCGGGTCTTCTATGTAGAATAGACCATCAGTCGTCTTGCTTGGCTTCTCATAAGAGACAAACTTAGGCGAAACGGGGCATTACTAACAAGACCACTGATGAAAGTGCTGTGCAGCAACTTGTCCGGGTATGGATCCACCGCCTTGCCCATTCTTGCCGCCATAATGACGTCATGTTCCTATCTGGATGGTAGCATTGTCATGTACAATCGGCCTAACACACTGGCCATAGATTAGCGACGCACCTTCAACATCTACAATATTTATGACCGCCTCGTTGGTCGAGTGGCTAGCGTACACCCCTAACCACCCATTCCCGACCGGGGCAGGCATTTGTGTGATGAACATTTAGAATGTGCATTTCTGGGTCTGGGTGTTTATTAAATTTATCTGGTATCTATTCAAGTATTTCTATGTATTAGAATCATTGAACCCACAACACATGCATATAATTTGCTTACTTTGGGGTTAGATTCAATTTGTATAACTTGTCCAGGAATATTTATTATTATTATATATTATTATTACTATTATTATAGACTGCGGTTATCTGCTACCACCAGGGGAGACGCGTGCTTAAACGCTGTATTTTGCCATAAAAATGTTTTTCAACACTCATCACCCCATCATCTGATGCTCTTGAGCCGCTTGCCGAGGTTTGAATCCTACGCCTTACTATTTCTGCCCGCCATAATGACAGTATTTTGCATAATCGTGGTCAGGTTTAGCAGGTAGTGTAGCCGGTAAGGTAATGCAATATACCCAACATCCTGACCATAGGACAAAGAACTAACTATGACACCTACATCTGACATAACCTATAACACTTACCAGCTACCTATAACTATAAACTCTCTCTCTCTCTCTCTGCTTAGCAGGTCGTAAGAGGATAGCTTGAGTAAAATGGATCTTTGCCAATATTTATTTGCCGCTTCACCTATTCTTGTCGTCATAATGACACTTTCATGTTCTAGTCCCGAGAGTAAAAAAGCACAACAGGTCTCCTACAAAATAGGTCATAGGTTTAGTAACATCCTGGCCTTAGTTAAACGTCTACAGAATCTACAGGCCACGACTATTTCTTACCATGAAGAGAAGCGTGTAGGTACTTGTTCACTGTATTTTCACATAAAAAACCTATATTTTTTAGTTGTTTTAGACACCATACTCGCTATTTGTGAATTTCTTCTAACTCTTACTATGAGGAGAGCCGTATGCTAGTTTGCTGACTTATCCAATGACTCATGCAGTCTTCATTAGTGCTTATCATTATCATATTCCAATTTAAAGGGAAATATGTAAGGCTAAAAGACCTACAACACAATAGTAATGACTTCCAAGCCTCAGGTTGTCGACGTGTCAACCATTGGCGTGTATGGGCGCATTTCTTGCAATCATGAAATCCATTTGTTTGTTTTTTATATAATATTGGTAAGCAGACGGTAAAAAATTCATACTGATCCTGATTCCTGATGGTAAGAAATTAACACCGATATGAGACGCCAAAGGTGGTAATGGTGCGTTGCCAACCTGAGGTTGGGATGTTAGGCCTCGAGCAAAAATTAGTTTAGTGGCTACCTTATCCTCCGAATAGAAACACGTCAACGGCAAGCACTGACGTTAAGGCTGCAGGAATAGGCAAGGCGGTGGCACCAAATCCAGGCGAGTCGCTGCGAAACTCAACCACCTAGTCAGTGTCACGGTGTTAGTGATGGAAAAGCCTTTGCTCGACTTTTGCGAGCTGCCTGGCAGGAAGGCTGATGGTCTATTCTGCAAAAGAGCCCGGACCAACACGGGGCTTATTTGCCTTTCTAGCTATAAAACAATGATAGTACTTTCAATTAGAGCAGAACCATTTAAAAAGTTACCACAACAAACAAGTGCGAAAATGGTTAATACAGGACATAGTTATATCTAGGTATAGGTATAAGGGTCGCGGTTGGTTTGACTTTGTTCTAATTACGCAGAAATTTGACCTAGGATCAAATCTAGCTACAATGTTGCTATCAGGGGTCAAAATACTAGTCATGATACACGAGTTATTAGGACACATCCTAGACTAACCTTAACCGCTATATTCACACATTTATTCAGTAAATACTCTAACATCTACTCTTTTCATGTATCATTCCGTGCTTCCTGTGTAGACCACCTGTCTCTCCTGTCACCTCCTGAGAAACAAGCCTAGTTTAAATGAATCATTAACATGACCACTACCAGTATAATGCTATGCAGAAACTTATCCAAGTAAAGATACACAGGCTTGCTTGTTCCTGCCGCCAGAATTACATTGTCATGTTCGGGTCTAGAGGATAGGCAGCAGACTTGCTTAGTAGGTTCAAATTTTCTGGCAAAGAACAGTAACGCAGCTATAACATCTACGGTGTTTACAGATCACGGTTGTCTTAAAAAAAGCAAGGGACAAACGTTTGACTCCGTAATTTTTTTTTTTGTACGTTAATCTATTTCTCCGATATAACTGAAATTATTTTAAATATACCATTTTAGTTAGAAGATCGTGCTTCCAAGGTGTCACTTTAGATCCCACTTAGTTTGGATCTGATGATAGAATATCAGGGAAATCGGGGAATACAAATTTTTTTGTGTAATTAGACGTACCTAAAAAAATGGAAGTCGGTTTCTGGTAGTATTACTTCAATCAAATAGTAGGGGAGCCCAAGAGGGGATTTTTGGACTAACTCAGGCGCGTCAGATTAAGATATGGGAGATACCCTGTACCATTGTTGAACACTTCCATTATCTATCAAATCTCTACATAGAGACGCGTATGTAGGGTTGTCTGTCAAATTTTTTTTGGCTTGAAAATATACTCGCGCATGTCAGATTAAAGTACGGCGAGCTTATTGCATGCCAATAAGTCCATGTTTGAATTTTCTGATGATTTGGACAAGACGTACGGAAGTAGGAGTTTCAGAAACTTTCAAAAACCAAGTTATATATATATGTGCTAATTGTCCATTACAGCAATCTGTCTGATTGACATCTTTCTGTCATCGGAGACACATTAGTCATATATATTATTAATATCTGATGAGTTCGGCTATGATCAAGTGACTGAACTTGCTATTTTAGCTTCTAGACACTTAACGCAGCGCTAAAAAGAAAAACCTTACATG
>NJDC01005397.1:0-17087 GCA_002245475.1 Calephelis virginiensis
ATGAAAGACAGAAAGACTTATTAATACCATAGATGTTAAAGGTGTGTCGCTGTCCTGTGGTCGGGATGTTAAATCACTTGTTGTGGAAGTCTACTCTACCCTCTGAACTAAAATATAGCACTGCCATTATGGTGGCAGAAATAGGTAGGTGGTGGAAACCTAACCGGGCAAGTTACTATCAAAGATCCTTTTACTTTATAGTTCCACTTTAGTTTAGTATATTTTAGTTATTATCATAGTTTAATGTCTTATGGGATACTTCTTTGGGGAAATTCTGCACATAAATACCATATTTGTATTGCAGAAAAGAGCTATTAGAGCTATTTATAATCTTAAGGGATTCCCTCCGAGAAAAATTCAAAGAAATATATATTTTAACCTTCAGTTCTCAATACATTTAAGATAATTTAATGTATGTTAAAAATCTATGTATGTTCACAAAAAAATGTGATGTTCACTACATTAATACGAGGAATAAAAATAATCTAGCCGTATACAAAACTCGTCTCCATAAAATTAGTAAATCCTTTTTGGGTCAATGTGTATGTTTCTACAATAAGTTGTCCATTGGTATTAGAGATCTACCTTTAAATAAGTTAAAAAAAATGTATAAAAGCAAAATTATGTCAAAAATGCTATTATACGGTCTCAGAGTATTTGGAAGATCAACATGCTTGGGGATAGAGTTTTCAATCTCCCACTAAAATTTGTAATGTGATTTGTGGTACCTTTTATTTAATTTAAAGTAAGATTGTAATTTATATTTTTAATCTAGTTTATATTGTAATTATTATTATTGAAAAAAGACAAGCCCGCTGAGTTTCTTTCGCCGGATCTTCTCAGTGTGTGGCCGCGATTCCGATCCGGTGGTAGTTTAAAAAAATGTCGACGCGCACAAATACCACTTGTATGGTTCAAGTGAAAAAAGATTTTTCTGATTCTGATTCTGAGACCATTCTTCACTTTCAGTCAGGTAAGGAAGGAAATCTAAACTACAAGAAATAAAAAACCGAAGAGGCAGGCAAAGGCACAACCAGGGCTTCCACGACTAGCCAAAGATACTAAGTCCAAAAATAAGATAGATGGCAAGCCTATCGCCAACCGGGCACATATCTAATCCCGGGCAACGTTTTATTGAAAAATTGAACCTACAAATTTTTTGGTTTTGGTTTTTGGAAACCCGGGACCTCAACAAATTAGTCTGATGTCGGACCGCTAGACCACAGAAGCGATAGAAATAAACAAAATGCAATAAACTATGCCTTGGCACAATCCTGACAAGCAAAACATTTCAAGCTGTTTGTTTGTAGATAACATCAGAAATCGATTACCAATGTCTGATAGTAACATAACATATGACAGTTAAGCATACATAAATATAGCATTCACTGTATACATATATAATTATTGTGTGTTAGACCGCCTCGTTGGTCGATTAGCTAGGGTACGGTACCTAACTACACCGAATAACTGCGAGGCTTGGGTTCGATGCCTGACTAGGGCAGGCATTTGTGTGATGAACAGATGTCTTCATAGGTCTGGGTGATTATTAAATTTGTTCTGGTATCTTTTTATATATTTCTATGTATTAAAATCGTTGACTAACACCCATAATACAAGCATATTATTTGCTTTCTTTGGAGTTAGATACAATCTGTGTAATTGTCTTGGAATATTTATATTTGTTTAAGAGAAACAGATAGATCCCACAGTGGTAGACTTGGTGGTAAAGCCATTGAGGATACTAGATTACTCTACAAAGTTTTATTGTTCTGTGTGCAGCAGCTCGCCGTGATTAGTGCAACCATTTTACATGTGTCTGCTGCCATAGTCTAAGTGTTCCTTATTGTAGTGTTCCGTTGGTCTGAGGTCCCAACCGATAACCTTGGATAAAATCTATGGTGTTTATACAATATGTATAGGCGACGATTGCCTCTTAGAGTTGGCTGTTTGTTCACACTTCTTATTCCATAACTCTAGCATTTAGTACATACATATTTATATATGTAAGTAATACCAAATATCAGAGGACAAATTATACCAATCGAATCTAACCCTGCAGTAGCAAATTATACGCTTGAGTTATGGGTGCTAGTCAGCGATTCTATTACTAGAAACACTTAAATAGATACCAGAATAAATTTAATAAACACTCGTGAGGTTTGGCTCTCGATACTCTCTGGCTACCACGTAAAGGACTTGATGTGAAGATATGTTTATATGTTTGTAATAAACACCAGACCCTGAAATGCAGACATGTAAATGTTATATACAAATGCCTAATTTCGTCGAAAATCGAACCTGAGCCTTGTGGTTCGACACATATTGTATGTTGATGAAGAGTAAATGTATGAGGAACATACTAAAAAAAATTGTTTTGACAGTTTTTTGTGATCCCCGTGTTGGTCCGGGCTCCTTTGCAGAACAGACCATCTGCCTTCCTGCCAGGCAGCTCGTAAAAGGCGAGCATAGGCTTACCGTCACTAACACCGTGACATCCTACTAGGTGGAAGAGTTTCGCAGCGACTAGCCCGGATTGGTACCGCCTTACCTATGCATGCCGCCATAGCGTCCAATGCTTGCCGTTGTCGTGCTCCAGTTTCAAGGGTAAGGTATCCGGTAAACTTATTTTTGCTCGAGGCCTAACATCCCGACCTCAGGTTGGCAACGCACCATTATCACCCTTAGTGTCTGAAGGTGGCGTGAATTTCTTACCATGAGGAAACCCGTCTGCTTCTTTGCCTTCCAATATCATAAAAAAAGTCGGATACAAACAGGTGTTGTCTAAATCGAAACGCTTTAAGGTTGGAAAGTTTTATTTGCCTGTCATGGCGAATGATAAATTGGATTGTACTTTCAAAGGAATTTTAGAAAAAGTCAACAACTAACTTTGTTTAAATTCCTTGCTATTATAACGTTGTTAACCTTTAAAGATTCAAGGATAACTTTCAGGAAGCCACACTGCCATTTAAATATTTGAAAATAAATTCTCCTGCATGTTTTAGTCACATTCATTTGCTGAAAAAAGTATCTTCATGTTGGCTTTCCCGAAGAGGTAGGCAGAGGCACAACGATGGCACTCACGACTAGCCGAAGACACTAAGTCCCACAATGTGTTAGATAGCAAGCAAACTGGTCACATATCCAATCGCGCACAATGTTATTTTTATAAAAAAAATTGATAAACCACATTTTCCATTTACACTTGCTATCCCGGCGGAATTAATTATATTTACATGATTCAAATATTTGAATATTACATATTTACTTACATATCTTCACGCAAAGTTAGACAGAAATTATCCCCGTGTTGTCCAGGCTCCTCTGTCGATTGGACCATCTGCCTTCCTGCCAGGCAGCTCGAAAAAGGTGAGCATAGGCTTACCCTCACTAACACCGTGATATCTGACTTGGTGGTAGAGTTTCGCAGCGACTCACCCGGATTGGTAACACCGCCTAACCTATTCCTGCCACCATCGTCATGACGTGTTCCGGTTTGGAGGGTAAGGTAGCCGGTAAACTTACTTTTGTTTGAGGCCTAACATCCCGGCCTCAGATTGGCAACGCATTATTACCATCTTTCGTGTCTATAGGCGGCGTCAATTTCTTATTATCAGGAAATTCGTCTGCTTGTTTGCCTTCCAATATAAAAAAAAAGACGTATCCTAGATCCTGAAATTGCATCTGTTACTGGTCAAGTTATTGTCATCTAAATTTTATATATTATTAAATATGATTCAAAAACTACTAGTCCCATCATGATAAAACTTATATAGGACCACCAATCATGACCTACATTTCTAAAAAGAACCACCAAAATCGTTTGGCTATTGGCCAAGCAATCGCTTAACAATTGAATTTAGAACCTCCTTTTTTGCAGTCGGTTAAAAATGGAGGCAACGCGACGGATCAAGTTAGCGGTAAAATCAATTTTTCGTTTAAGAAACTCCCCTGAACCGTATCGGCCGAAGTCCGCAGTCACGTAGTTAGATTCGATTTGGAAAAAAACTTTGTTAGTTTACTCGTTAACTATTGTAGTTCAATAAAACTACTCTGGCGGTAATGTTGAAAGACAAATTTAATTCTGTATTGTTAGCATTTGTACAAACGAGTGAAGATAAATCAGAAAGTTCATTACGTAATTTTAAGTGATAGCTTAAAGCACCCATGCAGCTATGTGACTCCTGGAGGCTACACTCCTAAAAAAGACCGGTAGGGTTACTATTGAATCCCGATTCCATGCAATTTGGAAATTGGAATCGAATATGTCATTAAGGTACAGTCACGTGCAATGAAAAGTATACACGGGCAGATTTTCAAATAAATGTTCACTCTTAAAATTTCAAAAACAAATAACCACTTAACATTTTTTACTATGTAACCATCCGACTTTCTCTTAATAATGTATACATTTATGGCAAAAATATGGACACAGTTTGTTTTCATATATTTATATTATTCACAATTACGTGCAAAAATATGTATCCATTTTGAATTACAATAACATGTAAACGATATTATTTTATAAAAAATTAATCAATACTATTTTATTACAATGTATGCAATAATGCCTATGATTTTTTTCTTAAATATGTATATACTTATAAAACTTTATCAATTTTCAATTTTTTGAGAAAAAGGTATTGTTTTCAATAACATGTACACAATGTGATTTTCGCTTTAATGTAAACATTGGTTTTTATCTTGTAGATACCTATTGTTAAGAAGGTAGCCAGGATTCGTTGCAGCGGCTAGTGCGAGCGGTGGCATGGACTGATTTATTCGGTGATGCTTTTCCTATCTACCCTCAATGACCAGTTGCATCGAAATTCAGATAAATCGTTACTTATATAGGGTTTCAGGTTAAGTCGACCTAGATCCGTAAAGGGCGTATATCTTCCATCATGTCTGACTGATTTGATTAAGAAATACCTTATCCTAGACCTAACTGTTTGGGAAAAATTAGAATTTATTTGTTTTTTATCATTTAAATTTGCCGGTTTTTCGGCTATTAGATTAGATGTTTTAAAATGTGTCGGTCTTATAATTATTATTGAAATTATAAGACTAATTAATTATTTTTTTTAGTTTTTATATGGTAAATAAAACGATATATGACCTTAATAGCCAAAAGTGATCATAAGCTAAATAAATAAATCGTCAACAACAGTCTAAATTGAAAAAAGAAAATGAAAATTAGAAAAAAAATTCGACGAATCCAATAAAATAAAAATTTTATTAACTGACTGACTGAATAACTAATTTAATAACGTTTACTAACTGAATGTTCACTAGTATTGTGTTCAAGAGAACTAAACTGAAATAATATTGCTATCTCACTCTAATTTACTGACCTCTCTTTCTGAAAGTCTTATGATGTCAATTAACAAAGTCAAAACGAAATAGAGGTCAGTACATTAGAGTGAGATAGCAATATTTGGAAATGACATCATGTCTATTTTATTAGTGTAACCTTCAGTAATAGCTTCATGAGCGCAACTATTTTGATAGGGCAAACTAAAAATGTAGGCTTCTTGTCTATGCTGTAGATATTGAGTTAGTCTGGGGGCTGCCATTCCGTACTTCGGAGTTATGTTGGCGATATCCCAGAAAAGGATTATGGGCTAGCACATGATTAGTCGGTTTGTCATAGGTGCCCTGGTTGTGCCTCTGCCAACTGCCTCTGACATGAAGATACTTATTTAATGTTTCTAAACGTAAGTTATATCAGTATAGTGGAATGTAATCACTATCACTTCGTTGTGGCACTGGGTACACTGCAGTTCATAAGGATTTGTCCTTTTCAGCCTTCTTACTGTGTCTGTCGAAGAGCAAGATTTCCTCGATAATTACATGATGATGAAGTCTACACTGATGAACTTCGGCCCTTTTTTCATTATTTCACTGACGAACTCCATTTTAAAGTCTGACGCTGTCTTAAATATAAAAAACAAACCTATGCTGCTTACCACAAGATGATGGTGTCATCACATCCCGACGACGACAATATCCAAATCTGACCAATAGGTATAAATATAGCAATTACTACATAGACAATCAGTCAATACACGACGGTCCAAAACACCAACACAAAAGAGCTGAAGATTGGGTAACATAATTAGATTTACTAAATGGTTTCGTTACATATTACCAAGTTAGAATTACGACTTTGTTAATTTTTTGTACGAGTATTCAACCGTTGTGGGAATTACTGCGAGGAAAATGGCGGAATGTTTCAACTTTTTATGGAATTTTAGAGTTTAAATGCATGGTTTCGTATAACACTTCATCATTTTATTATAGCTTTATACGATGTAAAATGTACGTATGATATGATGGTACGCATATATTTTAAAATCGTTAGAGCTTTGTTTGTTTCGCGTATCATTTGTTGAAATCTTGAGATATATCTTTTAATTTATCATCTCGGTTAATGTGCTTTTTATAATTGAGGCATCAAAAGTCAGTAAAACTTTAAGAAAATCTATATCTGACTTTTTTAACTGAGGTGTACTACTAGATAGTGCTTTAGAGCCTTTACTATTTTGAATTTATTTGAATGATCTCCCTTATTCTATTAGTTCTATTTGATAATAATATATTGCTTAAGGAATGTGAAAATAAAAATATATAGAAGAGGATCCACAGACTTCTATGTAGTTTAAGTTACCTAAGCATTATTGTTTTATAACACTGTCTTTACACTTTGGATGTATGATTTGGATGTATGCCAAGATAAATTGCATACATACAAACATATCTTCACGCCAAGTGCATTACGGCAAGCGATTTGATCGTGTAATGTCTACCTAAGTCTTCCCGAGTATCAATCCACATTCGTATTGGATATAAGATTAATTAATTTGTTTTTATGTCGTATTATTTCTTAAACTTCTAATATATCTCATAAGATAATTGGTATACCAAAATAGATCTTCTTGAAATGGAGACATATTCGAAAAAGTAATGGTTCTGTGCCACGTGAAGCGTGAGTTAACATAAATTAAAAGCAGTAAAACTTCAAAAAACCTTTAATTTCGACATTACGTCGTCAACAATCAAACATGCGTCATTAAGTTTAACTTAAAAACCAATTGTTGGATCTTAATAAATTCAAGTAAGACCGATCGGAAACCACCTACTTTAAAAAAATAAAATTAGTTTATCCAGTAAAAAGCTCTGCACACACATAAAAACATATAGTTCAAAAAACATTAATATGACGCGAAAAATATAGCAATCCGCAAGAGCAAGTAAGTCAATATCTTAACGATTGTATCCCGGAAAAGGTAGGCAGAGATAAAACCAGGGCACCCTCAATCAACTGAAGGCTATTAGTGTGACAGATGGGAAACCAAAATCTCAAGTATTTTTTTATATAAAATTAATTTGATTATCCTTGTTCTAATTTCTTAATTGTGTTAAAAAATCATAGTCGGTTTGGAGATAATCGAAAGTGATACTCTACATTTATTTTTCAGAATCTCAATAATTTGGTTAAGATCAATTATCGTTTATGATCGAAGAGCTTTCAGCCTTAATTTGCATTTTATTCTATATTATTCATATTGCAGATTAAAAAATAAGGAATTGTAGAATTTGTACATTGAAAATATACTGTAACACGAAGTGACTAGATGCGAGTAGCATTCGTTTTTAAAGGGTTTCGCAGTAGCAAGCACATTTTAAATATCAAAGTGTAACTTGAAATCTGAGCGACATTTTCATAAACTCCGTTAAAAAGAGGCTAAACGTCCTCATTTAAATTTAATAAAAAGTTTGTCCTTACCTATTCCTGCCGCCATGTCAGCGCTTGCCCTTGACGTGTTCCGGTTCGGAGGGAAAGGTAGCTGGTTAACTTACTTTTGCTCGAGGCCTAACATCCCGGCGTCAGGTTGACAACGCACCATTGGCATTAGTGAATTCTTACTATCAGGAAATTCGTCTGCTTGTTTGCCTTCCAATATCATAAAAAAATAATATGCGTATGGGGAAAGACTCTAGCTCAAACAAAGGATACTTTATTTTCATAAACGAATCTCCGAAGCAATATCATTTGAGATGAAAGTTTTACCATATTGTCCAGATAAACCCATGTCACGTGGGACAGTCACAAGCCACATACCACATTGTCGGACTAAGTACCCTAATCTAATTGTGGGTACCTTGGATGCACATCTACCTCCTCTTATCTTTGAGATACGGTTGTAGAGAAGCTCAACTATTTTTTTTCTAGGCGACGTAATTTTCTTACCAGCTGAAACTTCAGTCAGTCAGTCAGCCTTATTATATTTTTTTTATTAAACTTGCCTTATCAATAATTGACCAAAATGTCTTGAAAGTATTGAGTCAATTTTTTTATAAAAGTTACATTTATAGTTAGAATAGCCATTTAAAACCATAGAGATCCAAGTGTCCCATAAAATGATTCACCAACAGAAATATGAATCATGTAATTTTTTCGTTTTAAATTTCAAATATCTTAAGTGCCTTAAAGTCTATGTGTAAATCGATCATAAGCTCTTGTGCTATAAGCTGTATCGTCGTAAGTTTTCGCAATGGTCGCAACCGCGATTGCACATGCCTAATTTTTCACAGATTGATAGCATTATTTTACAAATGTAAATAGAGTTTAAATTAGTTTCGACACCAGTACCCTCTTGCGAACTGTTTTTTAAAAAAAACGACCTAGTGTGAGTCGGACCTGCACAAAGAGGGTTCCGCATTACTATTTCATGTTTCATATACAGAGTTACATCTAAAGCACCAGCCAAATTTTGGGAAACAGTTCGGGATCGATAACCCTTTCGATCTATGAAAAAACTAAAAAAAATAATTTTTAATTTCTATCCGACGCAAAATACAAGATGCATGGTTATTACGTAAACAAAGTATAAATCTGGTTCCCACCGACAAAAGTCGCATTTGCAGGCTAGTGATGTCATTATTCGTACTACGAGTAGATACGACATAGCGTGATAACAAGCGAAGCATTTTTGTGAACTGTTTTAAATTAATGTTTATAAAATTAAATATTATTACATAATTTATAAAAATTTGGAAATAATACTCAAAATGCATTACCATTTATGGGCTATGGGCTTATATTAAAATTTGGGCGGTTCTTTTAAAGTTAATCTGTATACTTATTAATTATCATGGTTATTAGCATCCTACTAGTTGTTTTTAAGTTATACTTACCAACTTTACTAGGTGGTCGAGTTTTGCAGTAACTAGCCCAGATTGGTACCACTGCTTTACCTATTCCTGCTGTCTTAACGTCAGTGTTTGCCGTTGACTTGTTCCGGTTTGGAGGGTAAGGTAGCCGGTATACTTACTTTTGGTCAAGGCCTAATATAACATCCTCAGGTTGGCAGCGCACCATTACCGCCTTTTGGTGTTTCTAGGGAGCATGAATTTCTTACCATCAGGAAATCCGTCAGCTTGTTTGCCTTCCAATATCATTGAAAAAATGCATACATTTTCCGAAAAAAAAATTATGTGGAGTTAAGTAAATTTAAAGAAATTAAATATTTATTTACATTTTAACATATCTAAATCACAGAACTAATTTATATTTTTAATAAATATTTTATTTAAATGTTTAATAAGGTTCATAATTTATAACAAATAATTTTAAAGGTAGATTATTTTAATCCTATCTACTGTACACAACTACCGTTTTCAACCCGAGCCAGTCAGGAGAAGAACACTGTGTTTTATTATAATACATACATTCAGACATATATCTTCACGACGTTTCCCTTGTATAGTGATCAGAGAGAGAGAGAGAGAGAGAGAGAGTGGTCTCCTTTAGTCATTACTTTATTCTTAAAAACACGCTGATTTTAGAAACTCTCTTGTTTTATCATATTATATTTATCACCACTCTTGTTTTATGATACTATATTTATCAGCCAATCGGACAGACGTCCTTCCTGTCTTAACTATGAAGACTGAATTCTTAAATTTGCTAGCAAAAAGTAACTTCACGCCAGTCTCCCGGACGTGAAAGGCAGAGGTACCAGGACACCCACCCACCCAAAAAAGCTAACGGTCGCACTCAAAGACGTCAACTGACGATATTTTTGATACAAAATTGTGATTTAATAAAAGATTAAATGTTAAGTAACGTCTCTGAGTGCGGTTGTATGTGCCACAATGTAGGCAAGGTTAGTCGGCGATAGGATTGCAAAAAGGTTCCAAATCAATCACCGAACGGGCACATATCCAATCCCGAACAACGATATTTCTAAACTTTCTGATTGTGCGCTATACCTATTTCTTTTTCTTTTGCTATAAACGGTCTGAAGTTTAGTTTGAACAAAAGAAAATACTAGGGAAATTGTTCCATCTGCTCACGCGTAATGCAATGACTAAGGGAAATAAAGATTATTTTTTCTATTCATAAATGTTACAAATAAGCTCGCAACATGCAACTTGTTAAGTTTATTTTTATCTTTCTCCGTAATTTCTCTTGTATAAAATAAATGAATTAAGAATAAAACACAAGAAACAAAAATAAAAATGTTGAATGAAGTAACAGCTAAGATTTCTTTCAATATTTACTTATTACCCTTTTCGAAAAGAGAGTGTAATGATGATCAATTGAAAAATACGTTAGAAATTTTGGAAGACAACTAAAAATTAAGAACTCAAAAAAATTCAGTACTGACGACTGATTTCACCAATCGTATTGGAAACCGCATTTTGTAAAACTAAGTTTAGTGTAAACTAGGGTTGCTGAGGATTCCTCTTCCGCTTCCTCATAATGCGGCAGTTCCGCAATATTTTGAGTTCCTCATAAATAAAAATAAAAAAATCCTCTTCCACTATTGCTTCCTTAAAATTTAAGAAGAATTTATTAAGAATTTCACTGCGCATGCACTGCGAAAGATTATAGATTCAACATTAGCCGAAACGCTAGCCCCTTAACCATATTACAGTGACGATGAAATTGATAGTATTTCAATAGAAGATAGATGCGTACTAAAGTTACCCTTCTATGGTGGAAAAATAATCCGAAATATTCGGAGCTGTATGGCAATACCTATTTTCTCCTCCATCAATTGTCCCCAGCGAACGACTTTTTAGCAATGCTGGATTGATTGATATTCGACTTAAGTGATTAATAAAGAAATAAAGGCTGCATTCTTATTTTCATTTCAATTTCAAAATGTATGTTGTAGGACTTGACTGCATGAGGTCCCGGGTTCGAATCCCGGGTCGGCCAACAAAAAGAAAATTGGATTTTTCCAATAATAAAAATTGTTGGTCGGGATTGGAAATGTGCCCGGTTGGCGATAGGCTTGCCACCTATCACATTGTGGGACTTAGTGTCTTCGGCTAGTCGTGGGTGCCTTGGTTGTACCTCTGCCTACCTCTTCGGGGATATAGGCGTGAAGATACTTTTTTCAAAATGTAATTGGATAATTCAGTCATCTTTTTTTGTGTGTCATGTGTTGTGTATGTTAACTGAAGTCCTCCTTAACTGCTGGACCGATTTTATTATTCTTTGTATATGTGTGTGTGTGAGTTTTTCGATTGATTAGAATTGGTTTAGATTCATAGTTTGGGCCACTGGAAAATGTACTTGTAATTAATTTTGTGTACTTAGTTATATACAGACAGGATAGCAACTTTTGGGTTGGGTCCGGTAGTATTTATAATTTCCTAATTTCTATTAACCTCTTCCTCTTCCGCTTCCTCATCCGCATCCTCTAAATTTGTGTATGTCAATTGCCCTTCCTCATAAACAGATCCTCAACAACCCTAGTGTAAACGAGCTTAATTGTCAGTTGTGGTCCTTTTTCTGTTTCATACGTCTTATTTATTTATTTATTTAATCCTTTATTGCACTAAAATAAATGTACAAAGGTGAACTTAATGCCATAAAAGCATTTTCTCCCAGTTTACCCTGGGTAATGGTGACAAAACGCACATGGGGTAGTGTAAAAAAAATTGACAACAGAAAAAACACACACGAAAATGATAACAGTTAATTAAAAACAGTAAAGATTCTAAATTTACAAAAGAAACTTAAATACAATACAATAGGTAATTCTAATAATAATGGTAATAAAAGGTCTACATTATTACCTGTATATAGTATGAAACTATATAAATACAACAAAGATTTTATAACAGTGTACATAATATATAATAAAAATAAAATAGACCAAAGATAAGACTAACACTATAGTAATACGTCTTAGAGGAAAATTATAGACAAAGCAACATATCTCTCGCACTCCTCCTTTTCGAATTATCTTAGTTTCTTAGTAAAATAATGAAATATTATGATTCTCTATAAGAAATTCAACTTTTGAAAGAAGTATATGTTGCTTGGCTACAGGCCAAAGACTCATCTACGGTGTCTATAGGTCACAGTTGACTGTTAACAAGAGAGCCATGTGCTTGTTCGCACAAAAAAAGGAATGGAATGAAACTTTCTTACTTAATTTTCTGTCCTGCAGTATTTCTTTTATTCTAAGAAATGCCCAAACATTTCTTTTTTTATCAGAAGTCATCTGTGGCGACTAGAAATTTCATAGGAAGAGCATAGTTCCTTGCAATAAGTATACATTCAGTGCAAATTTCATCAAGCTGTTTGATAAACATTAAAAACAATTACCGACTAGAATTAGATTACTTTCAATATTTACTTTTCCCGAACTTTATTGAGTTGCGCAGACGGGCGATTTTAACACCTTTTGGCAAGACACGGCAAATATAATAAACAATTATTTAAACGTTATCATCGAGAAAATTTCAAAGAAATAAAAGCAATCTGATTTGTAAGAGAGGTGGTGCCAAAAGTAGGTTCTAAAAAATCTAATGATACGGGTCACCAGAGCTCCAAGTCTCGGTTTATTTTTAATGTGATATAGATTTATACGAAATCAATATTGTCTTGTATTTGGATAGTAAAATTTTAACCCATACCGTGTTTAATATAAATTTTCATTGATTTTTGAAAAAAGGTTGTTTTCACTTGCTGAAAATGTATGTTACAAGTTAATGACTTCTATAATACAAACATTTATGTTTGTTTTATAGAAGTCTGTTTTCAATTTTAAGATTATTGGTTCAAATCTTCTCCTATTCTGGCTACCTAAATAGTTGTTTCCTGAGACTTTGCTTGCCTAGATTTGCCTATAAATAAATATTTCTTGTAGTAAGTATGTTTACAGTCGTTGTAAGCATCTCTCGTTGTGAACTAGAATACAATGATACATTTATGACTATAAAATTAGTCAAAGCGATTGTTTTGAAATGCGAGTTGAAAAAATCTACATCACCTGGAATCACGGTGTTAGTTTCATAAATTAATACCAGCTGTTTGTAAGGCTATGTACTAAAATAAAATTGCATGCAAAGCGGAATGTGATACTTCAGCTACATGTAGTATTTTACGATTGAAATGTGATGAAACAAATCTGCCTTCGAGAATTGATTTCTAAACCATGTGATGAAACGTTTTTAAAACGTCCGTCTGCACTTATTTATCATTTAACTAAGCTAGAGTTATATGGATCATACACATTTTTTTCTAGGTTTTGTTAAAAGCAGTTTTCCTTTTATTGTTTGACCGACTTTGAAAAAAAGAAGGTTTTATTGACTTCTACATTTTTTTACAGATGTAAATCGGTTTCTCTGTCAAGTGTGATTTTATTACTTTTTTTTATTTTAAAGAGCTTACTTTGAGGTGGTTCCGTTACAGGAAGGTAGAGGAAAATACTTAATATTTTGTTATTTAGATGATATACTAATTAAATTGAACTCTAGCAAACATCCACTACCGCAGATTTAGTGTCTAAAACTGAAAAATATTAACAGCCACTGGACCATTGACGTTCACCGAAAATCGTGTATAATGTTCATGTCTGATGTGTATCTGATGATATAAATATGTTCATAAGATAAGTACGCAAGCCACCGTAATACCGTAATGTTTTGACATTTTTGTACTATGCATACATTGCATGTTGCATGGTACAAAAATCTCAAATCCATGTTGTTGTCATGTCATGTCAATCGTGCGTTGTTGCCTTATTCCATTGACTTTGCCATGCATAAAATCACGGACCGTAGGAGGCAAATACTCTTATACACCAGAGTTAGCTTTCACGTTTGCTTATAAATAGGAAACTCTATCTCTGGTAATTAACTCTGAAGCCATTAATATTCCATAGAATTTGAGTTCTATTTCTGACCAGGGCGGACATTTAATGATTATTCATTGTATAAAAATATTTTTATATTTCAGTTTTTATATACCTTCATCATAAAAAAAACAGTAATGTTATAATTTGTTTTACCTTTTCAATAGAATCAATAATCGGCATTATCTTAATCACTAAAACAAACACAAAAAATACGAACTTCTTTAAGATTGCCGATCCACGTTATTCTAGCCTTGTATAAGAGCGGAGAGAATTGTTTTGCAAACAGTATAAATAATAGTAGCTAAACGAAGAGTAGCGGTCAGTGCCGCGCAGTCGAACCGTGATTCTCACTGATTTAACCGAGTCATGATATTATGATAACTTTAACGTACCAAAATGTCACCGGTATTTTTTATTTTATTTTTTATACTATCCATCTGCGACTCTAAGAGTATCGGAGCAAGTGAACGAAATGTGACCAAACGGCAAGCAAGCTCTGACTTATTTCCAGATTGGGTGCCTTTTAAAAACAAGCATGGTGATGAATTAGGTGAATTTATAGATATCCCTAAATCTAAACCCAAGAAAAGATTAGCCCCACCTATGAATTTCGTATTAAAAGCCGTTGCAGAGCCAGAAGGTGACGAGGTTTTTGAATCAGGGCAAGGAGAGAATGATAATGAAGATTACTATGAAAAGAAAGACTGGTCAGATTTAAATAGACCAGCAGAAGCTGTTGACAAAAATCACGAAGTATCACATACTGATGTAGCGGAGATCGACGGAATAGTTAATATCATTACAAAACCACCTGATGACACTATTTTAAAAAATATTAATCCCTCAAAACACGTTAAGCAAAATAGTAGTAAGTTTCAAAAGACAGAACGTCAAAGTGAAGAAGCTGCAAGTGAAGAAGTAAAGGAATCAAAAGAGAGCTTGGAAGAGAAAAAACCCTCAAAATATGAAGATGAAGCAGATTATGAAGAAAACAAATCAGATATACAAAAACCTCGCAAAGATACAATGACTGAAGAGGAACGAAAAGAAAATGAAGAAAAAAAGGCTAAAATACTTAACAGTGTTGACGAATTAAAACAAAGACATGCAGAGGAGCAAAGGTCAATATCAGAAAGAGTGAAAGAAGAAGAACTGTCGAGAGAAGAACTTGAAAAGGATAGACTACGATCACAAGACGTAGATAACAAATATTCGCATCATGAAACTAAATGGAAAAAACTAGCCCCAGATTACGACATTTACGATGACATTGAACCCTCAAAAGACAAATATCGAGTTAATCCCTTCAAAGAGTCAAGTTTAATGGTTACCACAACCAAAGGTCCCAAGACAGTGAAACGAAAGAATAAAACGAAAAAAACAATAGCTAACGGAAAGCTTTCAGTTTTTAGAAATCCAAATCTTTATACGATTAAAGATGAAGACGAACATTTTAAACCAACAAGAATGTATCAACCAGAAAAGTACTCTTCTAAGTATTCATTTCCTTCCGAAAGAGAGGAAAGTGTGAGAATATCGTTAGTGCCTGAGGATAATGACGCAAGAGATGGTGAACCAACTATGTTTTTCCCCAAGAAGAGAAAGAATAAAACTCGGAAAAGAATAAAAACTACTCCTATTCCATCCACAGAAGAAGATACAGCAGATACAGAATCGGCTGAAACATCAGCTGACACATCAGCTGCAGATACGACTGGAACTGATGTAGCATCATCTGCATCGGATGCATCTGCCTTAGTAACCAATACTGCACCAACTGCATCAGAAAGTGCACCTTCTGCTCCCGAAACCGCACCATCTGCTCCCGATACTGCACCTTCAGCTTCGGATACTAAAGACTCTGAACCAGCTCCTAGTGAGAAACAGGATGAAAAGAAACATGATAATTACAGCCACAAAAAAGGTAAGATTTTACAATACTAAATGTTATCTAAAAAAAATATTTAACCACAAGCACTACTCCATGCTTTTGACAAGTAAAAAAATTGGATTGTATTTTTTTACAAAACCAAACATATTAATTAACACATAGAATATTTTTTTTGGTTCATTAAGTAGAAATAAAAAAGAATGCGCTTTTAACCTATTTCCGTTTCTTTACTGCCAGTAACTACTTGTATTTAGCAAATTTACTAATTTTACAATAAATAACGGTATAGTGAAATAAATATTTTTTAAAGATTAAATACATAATAATTTTATCTTTAATTAAAATAAACCTGTAGAAGAGTGAGCTCATTAAAGTTTAAAAAATAGGTACTGGCAACTAAAAATGGGCAACAGAACACTAGCATTTTTCAAATTTTTGTCTGTTTGTCTTCATCTTGACTGCGATTTACGTCAAAACTAAGCTGATTGTAATAAAATTTGACAAATACATACTTTATGTTCCGAAAAAGGTTATAGCGACGGGTCCTACGTAAACTGGTACAAATGCAGTTGCACAACTTTACAGGAGAGCGAATTGTATGTTTTAATGCGTGTAACTTTAACATTATACAACGTACATAGTTGAAATTTTGAAATGGTATACTTGAATCCTTTAGAAAAAAAACTGCGTTAATAATTTTAATTATTTTTTTGGTTGTTTAAGTACGAATGATGCCATAAAAACGTTAGTGACATTTTGCTGCTTGTACCAGTTTACGTAAGACCCGTCGATAGGATACTTTTTGTCTGACTAACTAAAGGGGTTTCCGTGGGAGAGGAGTAGCAGTCAAAATGTATATTAGGCTAAAACTTATTAACGCGTAGTCCTATTTTATTACTTTTTTTTGTTTTTGGAGTATGTGCGTTGTAGATTGCCAAATACTTATTTTACAAGTTACACTTTGTAACTTAGAAATTAGACATACCTGCTCGTATCAACACTCACTATAAAGTTATTCAGTGGCTTGA
>NJDC01005397.1:33112-58189 GCA_002245475.1 Calephelis virginiensis
TAAAGGAGGAGATTCAACGTTGCATCAACGAAATTCAGCCACATTTATGCAGAATGGTCATGGAAAATTTCGACAAAAGAGTGCGCATGTGCATTGAAAGCCGTGGAGGCTATTTGCCCGATGTGTTATTCCATACATAACCCTATCCTATGTACTTTATGAGTCAATAAAAATATAAATATCAAAAGACTAAAAACGGTGTTTTCTATTTAATTCAAATCTTGCGTTAATTTTGGGACAACCTTTATTACCACATTTGGTTTGTAAAAGCGATTTCTCTAAAAATAAAGTGATAAAAGCGATTCCTTGTTATTAAAAAATCTGCATATTTACTTTGCATTGCTCGTCATTTATTGTTTATCGTTATTGTGTTTGTTTGTTTGTCACGCTCGCTGACTGCATTCGTAAGAGTGAAATCCAAGAGTGGGACTGAAAGAAAGTGTTGGTGTCATAATTAAGAGTACTAAAATCGCAAAAACCGACTCCAACTATTTCATTGGTGTGTACGAGTTTCGCTTCAACAGAGTAATTTTAAGTGTCATCATTTCATGTATGTTTTTCACATAGGTATACCTTTTAGTTCGCATTCAGGTCTTTAAGGGTACCGCACGTATCTCATCCCTCATACCTACTTCATTTAACTAATGGTCGCTTGCTGGTCGAAATCCGATTGTAATAAATTTTAATATGTTGTTGATAAGAACGCCATAATTTCTCAAGACCAACTTCCAAACTCCAAACTTTATATATATCTCTGATCTTTTATCGTTATCATCTATATATTTGTTTTGTATGTGTCAAATGCATGGTAGTGTGGTTAATGTTTTATTTATTAATTTTATGTACTTTATAAGCATTATTATTGAAAAATATTAGCTTTTTGCACTTCTCCTACACATAAACTATAGGTATGCCAAATTTTATGCTCCTGCGTCCACGCAATTTTCGTAAAAAGGGTCCAAAGTTTTGGCATCACGTATTAATATATAAATTAGTTATTCCACTTAAGATTGGAAAATATAATTTTATAGTGTTGTTTAGTCTTTCATTTATTTTTATATATCGCCTCTGTGGTCTAGCGGTACGGATGTTTGACTTGACTGCATGAGGTCCCGGGTTCGAATACCGGGTCGCCCAACAAAAAGAAAATTGGATTTTTCCAATTTTCTAATAAAAAAAATGTTGGTCGGGATTGGAAATGTGCCCGGTTGGCGATAGGCTTGCCACCTATCACATTGTGGGACTTAGTATCTTCGGCTAGTCGTGGGTGCCCTGGTTGTGCCTCTGCCTACCTCTTCGGGGATATGGGCGTGAAGATACTTTTTTTTATTTTTATATCTACGGGATAACTGTACAGGATGATAATATTAATAATTATTTTTTCAAAAGATAGCAAATGGTTCCGAAATGGTCCCATATATATTTTATTAACACCCTACTAGTACTACTCTCGCTTATCTTGACGACCTCTTCAAAGATGATCTTGATCGTCATAATGAGTTAAAAAAAGATGCATTATTAAGTAATACACAAAAACTACTAATCTGATCAGGATAAAACTATTATGGGATCACTTCAGAATCATGACCTATCATTCTAAAAATGAACTATGAAAATCGTTTAGCTATTTATAGCCTAATCGCGTAACAAACTTACAAAAAAGAAATGAAAAAAGCTACAGTCTAATTGAGAACCTCCTCCAGTTTTGGAGTCGGTTAAAATGAGAAAAATCGTGCTTTGCCAGTTTAGTCATGTGGAAAGAATGATAAATAAAAAATTGACAAGGCAATAATACAGTGTGAATGTGGATGGAGACATGGGGAGACCTAGGGGCTGATAATGTATCTCAGTTGCCAACTCAAAATGGAAAAGTGTACATTAAATGACGTCATTTGTATTTATCTCTCTATTATATCTATGGTATTTCTGTTGGTCCTGGAGGTAGCAAATATAAAACACATCATTTGACAGCTATTTGATGTACGCTTTTCCATTTTAGTTGGCAACTGAGATACATAATCAGCACCCTGGGTTGACATTCAACGATCAAATAGCTCAGGTATTGTTCGAGGGTGGTGTCAAAAGTACCCGAAACCAGTTTCATGAAAAGAATAACAAATGTGGAGGAAGCGAGTCAAGTCTGCCAGAATCGTGAGGTTTGAAACTCGATACTCTCTGCCTACCCTAGTAAGGGAATTGGCGTGAAGATATGTGTGTATGTATGTAACTTGTATTGACATAAAAATATGAAAGTACCTATGTCAAGTGTTTAAGCAATTTCTTTCCGCCAAGCAACAGGTCCGGCTTGAAACACTTTATAAATGAAAGAAATAGTCAATGTGAAGTAAAAGAAGCAGATGTGGTAAGACCCGATATTTAGGAATAGGTGGACAAAGGTCTTTTTTTTGTTTTTTTATTTATATTTGTATTATATTTCAAATTTGTACGAAAATGGTAATCAATGTGAGGGAAGCCTAGATTGTCTCACGTTTGGCATTCGATACTCTCTGTCAACCCGTAATGGACTTGGCGTGAAGATATGTATGTTTCATGAATAAACCTGTCACCGGTTTCAGGTGGTGGCAAGGAACATAGCGCAGAACACGAGGAAGAACATGAAGAACACGGGAAGAAGGCTTACGAGGTAAGTCCTAATTATCATAAGTCGAAGTAACATAATATATATGTACCTTACAGATGTTCCACAAAAAATAAAAACTTAACTTTTTCTTAAATGTATAGTAAAAATATTTTAAGGGAAACCTAGGTATGATGCTCATATTAGTAAATTAATACCAACAATGGAATGGTGAATCTTACTAATACCATGACATGGTTTATCAACTTTGGTTTATAAACAAAGTAAGTAACTTTCGGCCATCTTAATTTTTTTATTGAAATTTGTACGTTTTAAAGGTAAATAAACGGAAATCAAATGACGCCATTAAAACATGGAAGCAGAAATTGACGATTAAACCCTGGTATTGTTATTATGTATGTAAGTTAAATGTACGTAATTAATTGTTTAACAAATTATATGTTTTTAAAACTAGTCGTTTCAGTAGGCCTAGCAAGATCACTTATCGAGTTCGAGAAGTTAATGACGAAAATGTTGCGTTTTATGTTGAACTAAACGCAGAGCTGGATTTAGGGTCACTCAAACTTTATTTCTAAGGCAAATAAGTCTTCGGAGTGAATATTTTTTAATCATAATCACCATTTCACATTAAAATTTGGTTATAAAATTGTGTAATCAAACTTAATGCATTGTATATCCATAAAATTTCGGTATTCTCATTTTACAGAGGCGAAAGGCGGCACTTAGGTTTAGTCCAGCACTGCTTAAACGTATATAAAACCACTAAATTTTAATGAATTAATATTCATAACTTAATTACATAACTAAACTCATTATCTACTTAATTAATAACTAAACAGGTACACATTAATTTCATTACACGTTGTCTTCATTTTCAGTAGTTTAGTTTCAGTGTTTTAGAATAATAATGATTTCATTGTTTCAAAATATCTACTCATTGTTAGTAGATACAATAATTGTTTTCGTGACGTTTTTAATTAATTAGATCACTAGATGATATAATGTTGCTACTAATACTGAATATTATGATAACATTCCTATATAAAACATTATAGTGTATTTTTGTAACATTCAAACTTTATTTAAAAATAAGGTCTAGGAAGTAAGTACATAGTCTTCTGTATAACTCTTAAAATTCTTGTCATTTGAATGACATTAAAATTTTACATTTTTTATCATGAACCACAAAATAAATAAGTATTAAGTAGAAGGTGTCCATTTTACTTCGTTTTTGCTTTTATCTATTTATTTTTATCTACCAATACACAGTATGCGTGCAAAATTGAAGCTTTATCAAAAATTAACCTATAGTGAAAACTTCCCATTGTGATTATTAACAATTTATTCTAGTAAAGTTGGAATGCAATTTTAATTCTGTTCCTTTATAGACACCAAATACATTGATGGTGCTTTACCAACCTAAAACTGGGTTGTTAAGCCTTTTAGTTAAGCAAGTTTGGAGGTAATCCCAGTCTCCGAACTGTAACCGAATCATTATTTTTGCGCACGCACGGACGTTGCAGCAGGAAAAAATAAGGCGATAATACAAATCAAGGTGTATTTATTGCTTAACTCGACCATACAGTATTTAATTTTTTATTTGATAAGTTAGCGAACAAGAATAGTGATCCCTTAATCGTAAGAGATTACCTACTCTGTAGGAGGTATCTAACTGTAGGTTCGTCGCTGTCTTGTGGCCGAGGAGTTAAGCCAGCTGTGTCAGTCTAACGGCTACCTTATCTTCCGGATCGCTTCCCGCATGTAATGCAACACGGCCCTCTACCACGAGTGATCTTGTTTTATACATTTACAAGCTGCCTGGCAGGAAATCAGATGGTCAATTCTGCATAGACTCGACCCAACATAAGGAAAATATAATTAATCAAATTAATTAAAAACATTAGTCGGATCTTTAATCCCGTTCTAGGCGGTTTTAAACACGCCATCCAACAAGGGTCACCTTGGAAGAAACTTTGTTTACTTATTCCAATTATAATATAATTTACATTAATTCTAATTTTTACTAGTATTTCCAACCGTCTAGAACCTCTATTATTAAATTAAGCCACCCGAAAACCACCTGCTTTCAAATAAAACCATATCGCTAAAAATAGTTTGGTCAATAAAAAAATTAAAGTACCTACTCTAAAAACCAAGCAGTCGTATTAAGAACATATTTTTATAGAAAATATATAAGTACATACATGTATACAAATCTCCACAGTGATCCTCTTGCAGGCTAGATAAAGAGTATCCAATGCCAAGTGTATAGATTCGTCTATACCTGCCTATACATTTAATACTCTTTACATCAAACAAACCGGTATCGAAGATTCTCGGCACCCCCCTTGAATAATAACTAAGGATTTGGTCGCGGTAAATCAACCTAGGTCTTCTCGGCTACATAAGACCATCCATTTTTGCTCTGTCTATTTTAATCGCCTCTGTGGTCTAACGGTCCAATTTATTGATTTCTAGAGATCCCAGGTTTGATCGGTGGCAAAAATAGAAAATGTTTACTTTCAATTTTCTAATAAAAATAACCGGGCACGTATCCAATCCCGCCCGGGATGTGCCCGGTTGGCGATAGGCTTGCCACTTTTCACATTGTGAGACATAGTGTCTTCGGCTAGTTGGGGTTGCCCTAGTCGTGCAAGATCTTCTTACTTACTTTTTATCTGTCTATTTTGTCAATATTTCATCCATCTCTATTATTGAAGATGGTTGGAAATAGCGCCTTCTTTTGTTCCGTAACAAATCACTACTTTAATTGCGAGTGAAGCGATACAAAAAGCAGATGCCCGGTAATCGTCCAAACTGTTTTTATCAACATGAAACGATCTAAGTCTTGACTCCATTACAGCTTCACTTGAGTTTATAACTTATTTTAATTTGTGCAAATTAGTTTCACGACTTACTCGGATAACTTGAACCGCCCCCTACTATTTGTTTACGAATCAAAATCTTGAATTTTCATATCGATCAGGATTTATTGTGTAATCGAAGGGTAATTTGATAGTGATCTGACGAGTATATTAAGTTATCTTTACGTTTAGTTGATCTAAGTTTGCATATTATTTATGTTGAAATCTTGAACTTTGTTGAATTTTTTAATGCATTTTAATTATTTCTCAACAATATATCTTATTACTTTTTTTCCCTTGTTAGTCCGGGTCCGCTAACTAAAATAGACCATCTGCCTCTCTGCCAGGCAGCTCGTAAGAGGCGATCACAGGTTCACAAATATATATCATTTCCAACAAGACCACTGGGGGGCACAACATACTTATATATTCCTAATGAATCTGTCATATTCCGGCCTGGAGGGTGTAGTCGGTAGACATGCACAATATGCCTTCATCAGAAAAATTTGTGCACATATTCTTAGCGGTATTAAACTCAACGTGGGATACCTTTTATAAGCTTAAACTAATAGGTTATACATTAAAATAACACATAGGTAATAATTTATAAATGTTTTATTTAACATGACAGGCGGAAGAATTCACGAGATGGCGCTAGTCACCTATCGAATAACTACCTATCGAAAAATTATTCTGTAGTCTGTACCAATAGTAGTGGCAATCGAGTTCACAAGTCAATTATCTACCAAACATCAGTACGAGATTCTCGGTAATTTCACAACGGTCCTTACAATTGTCCTAACGTAATTCAAACCCAAAGTCAATCAGAATTAAACAAAGATAATTTTTTTCTCATTTAACTTTGAACAAACTCAAGAAACTTTAATATAGTACGCGTTTGAAAGGTCGAAGATTTGGTATAAAAGATCTTGTGTAATAGCATTTTACCGTTCACTTTTTGTTGTTATTGTTCATTCGATCATTTCTACGGAATCCTAATTTCTTAGATTATACGTGACTTGTCGGAAAATAAATCATACTAACTTCAATTATTGGTCTAGACATTTTTTATGTTAAAAGATATCGAATAAGACAATTTACCTCATGGTAAGAGTAAATCCTCGCCTAAAACGGCAACAAATGTTACTAAAATGTCAATGAAAGATTGACAAAGCAGATATACAATGCGAATGTGGATGGATGTAGGTACCCGGGGAGACCAAGGTTGACATTCCACGATCAGATCACTCGGATATTATCCGAGGGTGGTTTGAAGAGTCTCCGAAACCGGCGTGTTTGTATGAAAAGGGTAATGAATGTGAAGGCAGCCAGACAGGTTTGTCAGGATAGTGAGATCTGGCACTTGATACTCTCTGCCTACCCTGTAAGGGATTTGGCGTGAAAATATGTATGTGTATGTGTAAATGTTAGTGGCGCGTAGCTTTGGCATGGACATATTTTTTATGTGAGCGATTAGCCAATAATCACATGGGGTCTTCTGATGGTAAGAGACGACCTTAGCCTGTAGCTAACATGGACGTAATAGGTGCGTGACTATCCTGTTTCCGGAATGTAAGGCCATTTGTGCAAGTCTGTCAGCTACCTCACCCTCCCAACCAGAACATGACACTGTCATTATGGCGGCAGGAATAGGTAACGCCATGAATCTCTACCCGAGAAGTTGCTGCACAGCAGTTGATCACCAGAGGTCTTGTTGACCCATTTAGTCTGTGCTTGCCTTTTACGAGTTGTTTCAAGTCGACAGTATAATAAATAGACCATCTGATACTCTAGCTCTCAGCTCAAATAGGTTAAAGAACCATTGTTAAAAAATCTCTGGTGATAAGTTGCAGTGCTTGCTACACTGCTGCCGATAGACTTGGACTGGATAGGAATCCAAATTCTGCCGCTATAATGATACAGTCACGTTCCGATTCGGAGGGTAGCTGATAGATTTCAATAGGTCTAAAATTCTAGCTTCAAGTCAGCGACTTACCTGTAACACCTATAGCGTCAATCTGCCAGGGTTGTCTCTTACCTTCAGGAGAGTAGTTTGTTCGCTGTATTATCACACAAAAAAAACCACCTAGTCTGGCTGATTACACTAGTGTCATAATCAAACAATCTAAATCAAGAGATTATTCCAGAAGCGGAAGATGGGGATTTCGCATTCCTGCCCCATGAAGTAATATATTTCACGATAACCACTATCCTTTAGGTTAAATAAGGTTTATTCTTTGAGTATTAATCCAACAAAACTCAAAGGATTGAATAGACTGCCAAATTCTAATAAATATTTTTCAGGGCGTCCATAAAGAGACGAAAACCAAGAAGGGGCACCACGACAAAGAAGACCACCATGGAAAATACAACGACCATGGAGGCGTCGATGAAAGTCATCACGAGGAAGACGGACACTATGGTGCGCACCACCACGAAGAACATGGGAAGAAACATGCTAAGGTACTGTGATACATTTAGACTAATCCAGGAATTTGAACTTTGTTGCGCGTTGTGAAAAGAGGCTAGACGGAAAAAAAACTTACGAAAAGTTGTCACGACACTTTTTTCTATAGTAGCCATTGTAAGCTTTGCGGATTGCGCATGTTTGTTTTTTAATTATTTATTTATATTTTGTTATTAATTGTTTCATTTTTAATTATTATTTTTATTTATATTTTTCATATTTCTCTGTCTGTCTCTATAAGAGAGATAGAGATAGAGATTACTAGAGATTGATAGAGATTGATAGAGATTGAGAGAGAGAGGGGGGGGAGAGAACTTCGTTCCATCCGGGTGTCCCTTGACACCTCTTAACTTTTTATTTACAGGGAATATTAATTTAAAAAAAAATAAGACCTTGAATATTTAGACCCTGAATATTTAGACCCTGAATATTTAGACATCGCCCCTATAGTCTAGCGGTTCAGTTGTTGGACTTCACGAGGTACCAGGTTCGATCTCCGTGTCAGGCTATGTACATTTTTTTTTAATTTTTTACCAAAACAACACTGTCCGGGTTTGATTAGGTTTCTAGTTAGTATAGGTTAGCCTCCTATCATGTAATAGGATTTAGTGTTTTCGGCTGGTCGTAGGTGCCTTGGTTGAACCGCTGCCTATTCCTTCGAGGCTACGGGAGTGAAGATACAAAATTTTAAGTGCAAGTTATGTATTAATTATGATTTTTCATTTATGAAATGTCCCTATCAAATGTAAACGTAAAAATACATACACATACATACATACACATACATACAACATAAATGTTGCTTATTGATATTATTTATTAGAAAACATCTTGTTTGCTTATACTAAATACTGTTTTTATAAGATATCACTAAAAAGTATCTTCACGTTCATATCCCCGAAGATGTAGGCAGAGTCAGAAGTAGGGCACCCACGACTAGCGGAAGACACTGCAAGAAGCAAGCCTATCGCCTACTGGGCTCATATCAAATCCCAAGCAACGTTATTTTTTATATAAAATGGAAAATGTTCATTTTCCATTTTTTGAGAATTGAACCCGGGACCTTAAGAAGTCAAATCCGACGCCGGACCTTTATATCAGAGGTATTAAGATATCACTACCATTGTCTTGTTAACGTAAATTTTATATCTTTATCTGCCGCACTAAGAGACATATTTTAATTAGTCAATAAGTCGAAATTTTTTCATACAAAATAATTGTGGCTTAGTGATAGATTAAATGTTAACTAACGACTCTGAGTGCAGCGCTTAGTGTCTATTAATATTATTGTCCTGATCTCTTTTTTTGAACAGTCATCTCTATGGCATATTACTCAAAATTTTTTTTGTCATGTAGCATAACACTAGCTGATCCGGCAGGCGGTGTTCTGCTACTTTTTTTACGTGATTTTAATTTAAAAAAATTGGGTGAGTCACCCTTGTCACTTAAGAGTATGAAAAATAGATGTTGGCCGATTCTCAGACCTACTCAATATGCTCACAAAATTTCATGAGAATCGATCAACCCGTTTTGGAGGAGTACGGTAACTGACGTTGTGACACGAGAATTTACGTATAAGATTGTATTGATTGTTTGTATTTATATATTTACCTAATGCACATTAAAAGAACATTGTTTCATGATAAATATTTTTTTATGTTTTATTTATACTTGTAGCCAGAATTTGTTAAAATGTGGCTACCTAAATTTAAAAGGCTCGTGTAAATTTCTTATTCATAATCCTTATTTAACTATTCGCTTGATAATGCTCTGTCTTTTATACTGAAGTCTACAATTACATTTATGATTGACAATAAAATTTTGAATTCGAAAATACAGTAGTTTAAAGTTTTGTAAAAAGTCATTTAAGTAGGTTTACAAAAATCTAAAAAGAATCAATATGGGCCCCTAAAACGAAAATTAAAATTGAGTTTTTCAAGTCCAATTAGTTCCTCCAGAGATAAAAGCGTAGATACAAACAAAAATCTTTCTTTCGTTAACTTTACAAACCTGAAACCCTAAAACGAAGACAACGTAATACACATGTAAAATGTAAGCATAAAGATACGATTAGGTTTGGTGTCATGTTTTGTAAAAACACTAGCGACCCGTCCCGGCTTTGTATGGTTATGAAATAAACCTTCCTGTTCAATCGCTTTATCTAAAAAAACCACATCAAAATCCGTTGCGTAGTTTTAAAGATTTAAGCATTCAAAGGGACATAGGGACAGAGGAGGCGACTTTGTTTAATACCATGTAGTGATATATTTGTTGAGTTTCAAGAGTAGTGTAACTTCCGATAACCCATAGTACGAAGAATCGGGGAAACACTCGAAAGGGCACAGCACGAAAGGCAGCCACGACATACACAAGAAAGAAGAATACGAAAAAAACGTTGAATTCTTCGAAGAAGAAGGTGACTCCGCTGAAGAAGAACACCACGGTGGCCATCACAACGAAAAAGAACATTCTACGGTATGTAGTCCTTGAGGTTATAAAGTTAGACCTGGAGTGTAAGAACTCTGGGTAACTTGTCTATTTTATCCAGCTAAAAATCTTCGGCATCTTCTACAGTGAGTTCTTTAATGTCTCGTTCCATACATCTAGTCCAAATAACTTTATTCATCTTCTACTAACACCCACTAGCTTAACGGGGTTTAGGAATTTAAAATTTTAGTTTTCTAATGGTCTAAGATCCAAACCTAGGTCGATCTTTACCGAGCTGTTAATAGGATGAAACCTATTTTATAATAATTTAAGTGTACTATAAAATTTATTAAAAATGGGTCAAGACGGTCCAGTTTTTTTTCTATTTTTAAGTCACGATAAAATGACTTAAAGTATAAAGTGTAGAAGTTGGGTTGCCTGTTATTTATCTAGTTTTGCAGGTATAAAAAGGTATGTTGACACCAGTTACTTTCACGGCTTTAGTTACTATAAAAAATGTATTGACGTATACGGTCTGTTAACACGTATAAATGTTTGAATAAAATCAGTATGATTAAAAATTCATATTTTAAAAAAGTTATAAAAATATTTTGTGTAGGATTTTTTAAGAAACGCATTTTTAATACGATTTCTGATATACGAAATTTGTTCTGAACTATATTTTTAATTCTATTATTAGTTAGATATAGGCCGATATAGATTTGGATCTTAAACTATAACAGCGTGCCCAGTTTTTATTTCTCTTATGGATATTATTATTTTAAGGCTGTATTGAGATGGTTGTATAAAGCAAAATTGGTAGTATCTTTTCAGCCAGGTTATGTATGCCTAGGAACAAAAGGCCTACTGAAAATCATTGAAACTTGTAATATGTGTGCGTGTGTATATTCACGCCCATATCCCCGAAGACGTATCCAGAGGCACAATCAGGGCACCCATGACTGGCCGAAGACAATAAAGCTCACTATATGATAGGCATGCCTAACCGGGCACATATCCAATCTCGAGTAACATTTTTGTTGTAATTTAATATAACTTGTAATATGCTAATACTTAAACCCGGGTACGGCTGTTTTTATTTTAATTCCGAGAGGGCTTCAGTATGAGAACTAATTTCAAAGCTCAAAGTTACAGACTAATTTAGTAAAACAATTAAAATTTTGGATTGCCAAAAATTTAACAAACGGAACTTCCAAATTACAAAGTTCTAAAGAATACTTTCTATACAAAAGAAATCTAGCCTTGAATGTCTTTATGTTTCTGAGAAATAGGTAAACGAACTAACAAAAAGCGGTCTAGACGTTTCAAAACAAACAGAGGAGTCACGATTTGACTCGCAAACCGTGAAGAAATTAGGACATTAATATTTTTCAAATATTTTTTAAGATTAATCAGTTTCATAATATGAAAAGCTTTTGCGGGTATCTAGTTTCACTGTCGTTGACAAATTAATGATTTATTAATTATAAATAATAATCGAATACATGCTATGGTTGTAATTGACCGCCTCGTTGGTCGAGTGGCTAGCGTACACGCCTAATTACATCGACCAACCGCAAGGCTCGGGTTCGATTCCCGACGGGGGCAAGCATTTGTGTGATGAACATTTAAATGTCTGCGTTTCCAGGTCCGGGTGTTTATTAAATTTATTCTGGTATCTATTTAAGTATTTCTATGTATTAGAAACGTTGACTAACACCCATAAAACAAGCATATAATTTGCTTACTTTGGGGTTAGATTAAATGTGTGTAATCTATAATAAGTTATACTTTGTTACGAGTCGGCATTTATTATTTTGTCATTTAAATTGGATTTAATTATTCTCTTGAGAACGTATCTCCTTTTTCTCTTGTTCATCTAAGTACTTCAAGTTTCACCTAAACTTTCATCCGTGTTACAAAGCTTTATATTAAAATAATTAAATTGGAATCCGTAAAACTTAAAGTGCATTGAAACTAGTCTTGCCTTTGTATTCAAAAACAGTAACTTGAATAACTTATCCACTAAATCCCAACTTCGTTACTTTGAAACTCATTTATGAATTTAATATAAATTAATGGGTATTTTAACCTTATTCTTGCTAACATCAATAATACTATCGCCTCTGTGGTCTAGCGGTCCGGGTGTTGGACTTGACTGCATGAGGTCCCAGGTTCGAATCCCGGGTCGGCCAACACAAAGATAAATTGGATTTTTCCAATTTTCTAATAAAAAAATGTTGGTCGGGATTGGAAATGTGCCCAGTTGGCGATAGGCTTGCCACCTATCACATTGTGGGGCTTAGTGTCTTCGGCTAGTCGTGGGTGCCTTGGTTGTACCTCTGCCTACCTCTTCGGGGATATGGGCGTGATACTACTACTACTACTATCAATAATACTTTACATGTATTTGCCTGTAGGTTAATGCAATATACAATACTACTATTTAAATTATGCGCTTCGGCTTTACACTTTATATTTTTATTTTTAAATTGGCTGACCTAATCTAAATTTAAGCGATATGATTATGTGTAATAACAACTCTATATAGATATCTCTAAAATACATTCTGATTTCCGAAGTTTGACGAATACAGCCGAAGCGCATAATTTAAATAGTACTACTGTATGCTTAATTGCCGGAATATACAGCTTACCCTTCTTCTTTCATGGGCTACCCACTTTACAATTTGATGATTTCGCCTATTTTATGTCCGAACTGTGAAATTTAATAAGTGGTAGAGTTTTTCAGCGACTTGCCCGGATTGCTACCACCGTCTTACCCATTCCCGCCCGGAACACGTCAACGTCAGTGCCTGCTGTTGACGTGTTCCGATTCGGATGATAAGGTAGCCGGTAAACTTATTTTGCTCGAGGTCTAACACCTCCACCACCGGCCTCGGTTTGGCGACGCACCATTACCACCTTTGGTGTCTCTAGGCGGCGTGAGTTTCTTATCATCAGGAAATCCGTCTGCTTGTTTGCCTTAAAAAATAATTTTATAAAAAAATACGCTAAATCAATATATTTATACCAATACTAGCAGTTCCAGTGAACTTCGTTCTAGCCGTTCAGTTTGTATGGGAGAAATTAAAACAATGTTACTTCTAGTTTCTCCGCAGACGAACGGGATAAAATAGTATCCGATGTCCGTTTCTTGGCTCTAAGCTACCTCCTCATTAATTTTCAACGAAATCGATTAAGTCGTTTTTTAGAAAAAAAATAATGTAACTAACACGACTTTCTTTTATTCATACAAATTTGAAAATGGGCATATTTATTTACCATCTCTGTGGTCTAGTTGTTGGATGTTCACGATGATTTCATGAAGACTCGGACTCAGGTTCGATTCCAGAGTCAGGCAACTCATTACATGTTTTTTTTTTCAATTTTATACTATAAAACAAAATTACTTTTGATTGGATAAGTTCCCGGTTAGCGATACGTTTGCTACCTATCACGTGGTGGGACTAACGAACGTTCAGCTAATCGCAGGTGCCTAGTTGTATCTTTGCTTACCTTTTAGGGGATACGGAAGATTACGGAACAAAGGAAACTTCTTAATAATCACAATTTTCTGAAGAAAGAGAAAAAATCCCCTCTGACAAAATTTGAACCTACCCCCTTTCGACTGTCGCTGACGAATGCTCTAACCGTTTCAGTTACTGTGCACTTACCATGAGTTAACGGCTTGTTAAGTTTACTATACTCGCTACCGTCTCTGTAAATTATTTGTATGAAAACTTTGAACAGAGCCTCTATCGGTAACTAAGAGAAACACATTTTTAAATCAAAAGTGTCACAGATTTTAACACGTAACTTACTGAACGAAATCTATACCAACTCATGGTAAAGGCTCAGAGCATACAGATTACTTTTTTAATAATTTTTTTCCAAGAACGTGACAAATGCTAAAATTAAAATATCTTACAATAATTATAAGTTTTTTTTTTAATAATGAAATCTCTTTTTAATGTTTTGACAATCGATGAAGCGGAATAAAAAAGATGCTATTCACAGATGCTATTTTTCTTTTTGATGTTTTAAAAGTCGATGAAGCGGAATTGGAAGATGGATAAGTTTTTTTCGTAACTTAAGCGGGTGTCTTTTAGTATACTGCAAGTATTCAGTAAGTGACAGCTAAATTCATCAGTCACAGCGTTAATGGTATACTTCCAGGGCGGACATTTCAAGAAATCCAATCTGCAAGCCGGACACGGTGGACATGAAAAGGGCGAGAAGGGCCATTTCCATAAATCTGGTCAAGCAGCTTCACACAAGGTTAGTTCAAACACTAAATAAATCAACTATTTCTAGATACTAAATCCAAGTTCAAAGTTAACAAATTAAATTAAAATAGGATGAAATCAATAATTATTAAATATATCAAATATACAGGGTAACTTGGTAACTTTTAGAAAATCGCGAAAAATGATTTTTTCGCGATTTTTTGGTTTTCCACACAAAAAGTTTACGAAAAAATTGTAGAACAAAAGTTGTTGCTTTTTATGTACTAAAGCCGGCCTAGAAAGGTTATGGGTTAGTTATCAGTAACCCTGTATAAATATCAGATGATATTGGAATATTTTTTCTGTGATAGCGAAAAAGGGACTTCCAGCATATAGGCATCTTAGGTGCCTGGATCTTAGACCTACTGTTCACCTCTACCGGCTACTCTACCCTACAGAAAGGAACACAACAGTGTAATTGTGGAAACTAACATCTTGTTGGAACTAACCTATTTAACCTACGCCTATTATGAGCTGCCAAATACAACGTCTAATAGTCTGTGCTATACAAGGGGACCCAGACCTACACATGGAAAAGATTGAATAAAAATCTAGATAGTAAAATACAGATATTTAAGTTCATCACCCATGTCGGGGAATCGAACCAAATTATTGTTCGGCATTAAGCATGTATGCTAGCTAGCCTTTGACCAACTGTCAATTGCTGCCAATAACTGTATGATTTTTCCAAAAGCTTTTATAAAATACTAGCTGCTCCGGAGAACTTCGTTCTAACCGTTCAGTTTGTATGGGAATAATTAAAATCTAGTCTTTCTTAGTCGAACGGGATGAAAAATATTTATCTTTGTCACGATCTTGGTTCTAAACTATCGCCCTATCAATTTTCAGCCGAACCGGTTTAGCCCTTTTTACGTAATAAATAGTGTAATTAACACGATTTTCTTTTATATTAATAACTTTTCAAAATACTCGTACACTATATTTATAACTACAATTTTGTTACTAAGAAATGTTTTAATTACTAGGGTCAAAGGGCGTCAAGTGGTCACGACCACCACGCCAAGCGCGGCAGCGAGCACCACAAAGCGAGTGGTGGTGAAGAGGGGAAGAAATGGGTTTATCACCACGGATTTCCAGCGAAGACTGCCAACCTGATACTGATTGACAAACGGGTGGACGCGTTCCAACATGGACCTCGGTATTATGGTTAAAAAATTTAAGAATGTACATACAATTAGTGATGTGCGATGTGTGGACTTAGTCTCGATTTTATAACTTTGTTACAAAAATAGTTGAATTTTATGTTTTACTAGCTTACACTCAGGGCTTCGCGTACAAAATTTTATTTTTACACAAATTGTTTCCTATAAGTTATTCTGTTTAAAAAAATCCTGCAAAGTTTCGTCTCAATCCGTTCAGTAGTTTTTGAGTGAAAGAGTAATAAATATCCATCGAATTTTGCATATATAATAAGTATGCGTAGGATACCAGAAAGCAAATTAGCACGCAGATTTCCCGATACTTATTTGATTGTTATAATTTTAATATAACTAAACAATTAGTTATAAGCCATTGAAAATTTTAATTTTGAGTATTGAATTTTAAGATATTGATTATTTAATTATTTTTAAATTGTAAATACTAGATTTTTTGTAAATAATAATAATTGTTTGAGCGAATTGATTTTAAATAAAATTGTTATAAACTGAATGGATTTTTATTATGTTACCTGCCAACTTCATGACGTGTTCTAATTAGTGTTTAAGTGAATGAATGAATGAATGAATGAGCTCACCATGACCATTAAAGTCTAGAGATAATATGTAAAACTTACCAGCAATTTTTTATCAGGGCACCATTCATAATAAGCTCGATTGCTTTAGAGTTTCGTAAAAAAATAAATCTGTATAACTCTATATATTACTTACATAACTATAGTACAAACTTTTGTTATTATACAGGGTTACATCTAAAGCACCAGCCAAATTTTGAAAAAAAGTTCGGTATCAATAATACTCGATCTACAAAAAAACAGAAAATCAATTTATAATTTTTGTCCGACGCAAAATACAAGATGCATGGTTACAACGTAACCAAAGCATAAAACTGGTTCTCTCCGACCGCAGTCGCATTCGCAGGCTAGTGACGTCATGACATAGTGTGACAAGTGAAGCATTTTTGTGGACTGATTTAAATTGATATTTTAAAAGAAAATACTACATTTTGGCAATAGTTTTTAAAATAAAAACCGTTGAAGCCTTGACCTCCTTATATTAAAATTTAACTGGTCCTTTCAAAGTAACCATGTATATATCATATATCCACCACCTTACCTATTCCTGTCGCCATAATGATAATGTCATGTTCCGGACTAGAGGGTAGAATAGTCGGTATACTAGAACAATGGGAATAAGACCCTGGCCACAGGACAGCGATGCACCTACAATATCTGTGATGTCTATAGGCTGTGATATCTCATACCATAGGGGAGCCGCGTGCTTCTTTTCTCTGTCGTTTGCCATAAAAAATATCTTATCTTGGTTGAATATAAACATATATACTATATATATTAAGATACGAAGTATGTTTTATTGACTTTGAAAAAAGGAATCTACTCCTTTATGTACAACTCCTATATTACTTTTGTATGTTAATAGATTTCGCCATCATTTGTGCTGGCGAAATCTATTAACATAATATATAGCTACTTCAAAAATGTTACATTTAAAAGAGCAGATTACCATTGCTCCCAAACCTGAGTTAGATAATGGAATATCGGGAAAATAGGGGAAAATATATTTTTGGGTAATCTCGATTTCTATAATCAACGAACGGTAATCCGTTAGTATAACCATTTATAGTTTGCATTAAAATGACGAAGCGTTTCTCATAATTACACAAAATGTTTCAAGTTAGCAGTCGATAACGAACGGCCATAGTTAGATTTTTATTATTAGCACAAAACTATAATTCGGAAGAAAAACGACTCGTTTCTTGAATACAACTAACGAGCATTAAATTACTTTAGTTTTGGATGACTAGTAATTTATTTTAATGAAATTATACAGCGTTATCTATTAGAATAAGCTTCAGTCATTATTTATTACATTGTTGTAAACTCATCTAGAATTGGTATTAAGGAATTAATATTTTAGATAGTAAATTAGAATATCATATCGCGTAATATATCGCAGCAATATGACCAGAATTTATGGCAAAATCGAGAGCCAGCCAACGCCGATACAAATATTTGACATACATTATAGATAACATATAACTAATTTATGTTCTAGGCTGAGTATTATGACCTATTTTTACCACAAAAGCGGTGAGTGTGCGCTAGTCACAAATAGTTTTAGACAACGGAAAAGTTGGATGTTATAAGTTTGTTGTGCCTGTATGTGTGTGTCCTAAACTCCTAAACGAATATACCGATTTTGATGAGGATTTTTGGTTAAAAGATGACCAAGATGGCTATTAGCTACATTATTGTGTAGAAAGTTATTAACTTAAATTTTAAATTTTATGAATATACGTTTTCATGGTTTACCATGAAATAATATTAATAGAAGGTAATTATTATAGAAATTAAAAGGAAATAATTTACAGAAGGCAAACCAGCTGCATCTCTAGATTATCAGAAATACACATTGCCTATTAAATCTCTGGCGTAAGAGTACTGGAAAGTGGCCACAATACCCTTTAACTGGTATACGACAAAACCCAGTTTTTACGCTGTACCTTCAAAACAAGGAAAGACGTAGGTATCGATGCTGACAAGTTATTGCAGAACATTACCACCCAGCCATGGCTACGATGATGGTCACGGTGCTAGTAGCAAACTAAGAGATCTCTTTCGAGTTGATTGGCAGAAAATAAACAGTTGACTTCTTCAAGGAGTCAGAAGCCAACCAACTTCAAAACGCATTCAAAGCTACCGGCAACAGAAACTTCGAAAGTAATATGATGCCGAATCATAACCTGAGTTGCAACCACCATTATTGAGCCACGTTACAATTTGCAAGTGTCACAGGTGTAAGGTGATTGTCGATATCAACAATAAGGTAACAAGAATTAATATTTGCCTGTTCAAATACCAACAAAAAATAGAAAATGAGTATTTTCAATTTTCTAATAAAAATAACGTGGGCCGGGATTGGATATGTGCCCGGTTGCCTTCACCTTCATCTTCGGCTAGTTGTGGCTGCTCTGGTTGTGCCTCTGCCTAACTCTTCGGGGATATAGGCATGTAAATACTTTCATAATAATCAAATTAAAAAACGTATGTTTAATTGAAAATTACAACTTTTCTCATATCGTTATTGTTATTTTTCACCTCCTACGCAAAACGAGGGATGTGTGCGTGTATCTGTGCGTGCGTGCGTGCGTGTGTGTGTGTGTTTCTTTGTTTATCTGTCTGTAAGATTATAACTTATGAATGGCCCGATTTCGATGCGGTGATTTTTTGTTTACAATCCGATGTGATAGAGATGATTCCTGGCTACACTGCATAAATGTTTTATCTGGAGTTCATTGTTTTTTTTTTTAATTTTAAGATTATTTTTAATTCGTTCAGATCGTTCAAAATAAAAAAAAGTTCTTAAAAAAGTTCTTAAGTTAAAAAGTTCAATCTTTTTCATTGACTTCGAAAAAGGAGGAGGTTATTTGTCGTCTGATATAAATTTTGTTTTGTACGTTAATCGATTTCTCCGTAAGGTCTGAACCAATTTTAAAAAATCTTTTTTTATTTAAAAAAAGCATACTTTCAAGGTGCTCCCATAGACAAGAAGTATGGATTTGATAACGGGGCCCCAGGGAAATCGTGAAAAATATTTGATTTATGTGTACCAGATCGCTTACATAATGAAAAAGAAGTCGTTTTATGCAGTTTTACTGTACTAAAATTACAATTAAAATAATGTTTTAAGTGTTAAAAAATCAATTTACTTATAATTATAATCTAAACTTATTTAAATTTGTAAAAAGTCAATGTTAACACTGAAAGTTATTTGATGTTACATAATTTAAATTTTAAATACGTTTAAAAGTACTTTTTGTTTGAAAGCTATCCTTTCAGGCTAGTTCCAAATAAATTTAATCAATTGCTAAAAAGTTGTTTTTGTGTTTTACTATAATATACTTCCATATCGTCCTCAGGACAGCGACACACCTGTAACATGTAGGAGTCTAAAGGCCACGGGTATTTCTTATCATCAGGAGAGCTATGTGCTTCTCCGAGGACCTCTTACATAAAATAAGTCATACGAATAACTAAATTCATATACTTCATTTTTACCTTATTTTCTTTTAATCTATTTATTTTATTTTTAAATTGCAAATATAAAAGCAAGCTATGGGCATCCCTAATCGTTTCAAACCGCACATAAAACAATATTATACTTGCACAATAATGCTTATTTAATTGTTCTTATTTTTGTTCTTTTTTTTAGTATATTCATGCCCACATCCCTAAAGGGGTAGGCAGAGGCATAACCAGGACAACCACTAGCCGAAGACACTGAGTCTATAAGGTGATAGGTGGGAAGCCTATCGCCAAACGGGCACATATCCAATCCCGAGCAACATTAATTGTATTAGAAAATTGAACATATACATTTTTTATATATATTTTTTGCCAGACCCGGGGATGGAACCCGGGACTTCAAGAAGTCAAATTCGAACCCTAACCGCTAGACCACAGAGGCGACAATCTTAGTATGATGACGTAATGATAAAACAATTAATTGATATATTAACAAGGTGGGACAGTCAAACCCTTTAATGAAAATTATTAATATTTGCCGGAGCAGAAACGTACTGAATGATTGTACTTTAACAACTCGTTGAGCATAATAATTTATTGTTAATTAATATATTCTGACAAACCCAATTAGAATTTCACTATTACCATTTTATCAATATTAATATATATGCTACTTGTACACAGTTTATTCATTTTAAAATATCAAGATAAAAAAAGATAGGTTATTTTAATAATGATAGCCTATGTGTGCATAACATTCACTTTAATGAGTTGATAATACGTTTTTTTTATGATAATGGAAGGCAAACAAACCTGAGGGTAAGAATTTTTTTTTACACACTTTATTAGTATATTTTTATTTATTCGTTCTAAGTATAGCTATAGTTAATTGTTTTGTACACGATGCCTTCCATTTTATTTTCACAGCTTAATTTTTTTTTTTTGGTTGGCTGGATGAAATTTCTTTAGTTAGAGATAAGCTCGCCTTTTGTGCATTTTTAACTTCTCGTTTATATTGTATTTTAGTTTTTGTGTGCAATAAAGTGTTAAATAAATAAATAAATAAAACTCACGCCGCCTAGAGACAACAAAGGTGGTAATGGTGTGTTGCCAACCTTAGGTCAGGATGTTAGGCCTTGAGCAAAAGTAAGTTTACCGGCTACCTTACCCTCCAAACCGGAACACGTCAACGGCAAGCATTGGACGTTGTGGTGGCAATAGGTGAGGCGGTGGTACCAATCCGGGCAAGTCGCTGCGAAACTCTTCCACCTAGTCACGGTGTCAGTGACGGTAAGCCTAGGCTCGCCTTTTACGAGCTGCCAGGCAGGAAGGCACCTACAAAATATAACATGTCTGTTCTGGAAAACAGCCCGGACTAAACGGGGGATTTGATAACAAGTAACCTAGTTTTTTTTACATTTATGAATAGACAAGCAATTTGAGAACATTGCGCAAGAGCATTCTGAAAAAAACTATAGGCTTAGTTCAGCAGCATTTGCAGATAAAAAAATAAAAACATTAACAGATGTTGAAACGGCCGAATAGTGTATTTTAGCAATTTTCGTAGTCTCATGTCTTATGAGATTCTTCCTGGGGAAAATTCTGCAGATATAAGTACTATATTTTTATTAGAAAAAAAGAGCTATTTATAACCTTAATTTAAGCGATTCCATGTACAAAAAATTAAAGAAATAAACATTTCAACCTTGAGTTCTCAATACATTTATGAGAATCTAAAATATGTTAAAAATGTGCATGTTTACAATAAAAAATGAAAATATAAATACGAGGAATGAAAATAATCTAGCAGTACACAAAACTCGTCTCCATAATATTAGTAAATCCTACTTGGGTCAATGTATATTATATACGTTTCTAGAACAAGCTTCCCAGTGTTATTGTTAGAGATCTACTATTAAATAAATAAAAAAGACGGATTTCACTTGAATATTAATGTTGTACATGTTTGATATTTTTGAATGGTTAGGGAATAATTTTGCACGAATTGCTTTATTTATCAGTATGATAAGTAGTTACTATCATTTATGCATAAATATTATTTTCATATTAATAACCTGCGTTTGGCTTGACAAAAACTCGCTGAAGTAAGAATACGTGACGGCTAGGAGCGCCGCGTCGTCATATGATCTGTTTGTTTATGTGTAGACATTGCTCGTCTACATATAAAGCTTATTTTCAAGATGGAACAAATAGAGCAATGTCTGTTGATATTATACGTATCTGCTATCATGTTGTCTTATAAGAATGTAATGGTACGCATATTGCAGCGTATTATCCATTGCGAATCCTATACTCTTCGGAAATATCTATGCAATTCAAAAACAGCGAAGAATCTACGTTTTATTTTAGATATCGCGCAAGCGCCCTGCGCCGTCTTATTCGCGCATGCGCCCTGCGCCGTATGACGATGTGACGCCCTGACGCGAGTTTAGAAGTTTTTGCCTATTCCAAAAAAGTGCGCAACGCCAATAAAGAAGTTTTCACTTCAAAAAATGTGTAAAAGCAAAATTATGTATGAAAGTGTCTCAGAGTATTCGGAAGATGAAAATGAATGGGGATAGAGGTTTCAATCTTGCACTGCAATTTGTAGTGAAATTAGTTATACTTTTTATTTAAGTTAATATTAGATTGTAATTTGTATTTTTTATCTAGTTTATAATGTTCCTATTAGTATTAAAAAAGGACAAGCCGGCTGAGTTTCTTTCGCCAGATCTTCTCAGTATGTGGTTTGATTGTGATCCGGTGGTATTTTATAAAAATGTCAAACGCGCACAAGTATCTACCACTTATATGGTCTACGTGAATATTTTTTTTCTGATTCTATTGTACTATATTTTTCTATAATTAGTGGTTCAGGTGTTGGACTTGACTGACCTCATGCAGTTCGAAGTTCGAGGGTTCGAATCCCGGGTCGAGCAAAAAAACAAAATTTGGTTTTCCCAATTTTCTAATTAAAAAAAATTGTTTGGGATTGGATATGTGACTGGTTGGCGATAGGCTTGCCACCTATCACATTGTGGGACTTAGTGTCTTCGGCTAGTCGCCGGTGCCCTAGTTGCGCCTCTGTCTACCTCGTGTCTCGTGAAGATACTTACTTACTTTAATAAAAATATAGATAAAACAAAAAAACGTAACTACTTACTGTATAATGCCGTCCACAGTAACAGTATCGTATGAAATAACGAATGACCATAAAACTAACGTGCGGTTTCTTGAAATCTTAGCCTGCATGCAGATCTGGTGTTATTGGTATCCTTTTTACACTCGATATTCAGTTAAATCTACGTCAAAATACTTTAAATAGGCGGAGTTAGGTCTGGGAGTATGGGATCGGAAAAAAGACAAGCTTATTCTAATCTCTCAACCAAATTCCACTAGGGAAATTTAATGCGTTAACAAAGCTTGTATGGCTTGTATTAACTGTTGTATTTCTTTACATGTTTTGCACTTTATTACAAACATATAGAGATAAAAAACAAGACAATGGTGATGATACTACTGTTCAGAAACTAAACTTATTTTAGAATCATGCTATCTTTTTCAAATTAAACAAAACAAAAGAGATGGAACTCTTTAGACGTGTCAGATTAGTCCGAACATGTCTAATTGTTACGTTTTTAATCAATGTTTTCAGAGTTAGATTAAACGTCTGTACAAATGTCGTGTACAGACTAATTTGACAGCGCAAAAAGTGTTTCGTATCTTTCTATTACTTTCGTTGAAAGAAGATAGCGATAACTTAAAATTAGTTTGATGAGTGCGCAATAAAATTACCACTATTACCTAACAAAACCTAAGCTAAGATAGAAAAAAAAACAAGTAAAATAAAGTCAGACAGTGAACAAACTAAAGATGTACAGAAATAAAAAATGTGCTTAAAATTATTATGTACTTACGAATATTTACCTAATATTAACAACTAATATAAAAATGTAAAAATAAAAAAATACAAAACTGCAAAACTAACTAAAACTATTTCTTAGGTACCACGTCGATAATTTGTTTTTTTTCTAAAGATTACAAATTGTTCCGAAATGGTCCCACATAAATTTTGTTAACATCCTTCTAGTACTTAATGAGTTACACTTGAAAGTTCATAAATTTTTCACTTATTTCGACCTCACCTCACTTTTGTCGCCTCTGCATGAGGCTTAACTGCATGAGGTCCTGGGTTCGAATCCTGGGTCGGGTAACAATAAGAAAATTTGATTTTTCCAATTTTTTTAATAAAAAAAAATGTTGCTCGGGATTAGATATGAACCCGGTCGGCGATAGGCTTGCCACCTATCACATTGTGGGACTTAGTGTCTTCGGCAAGTCGTGGGTGCCCTGGTTGTGCCTCTGCCTACCTCTTCGGGGATATGGGCGTGAAGATACTCACTTACATCACTTTCACATTGGAAGCATGATTTTTTTAGAGTTATTAAAAATATTACTTAATATGCTGTATATTAAACCTATAGGTAGTTAAGTTACAACAATGCAGCATTGCCCCTAGTGTTAGGGAACGGGTGCTATTTTATAGATGAAAAAATAAAAAACCTATAAACGGTTTTTAAATGAGGTTTCAGGAAAGTCTTTTACTTTTTATTTTCATCTAGGTCTTTATTTTAGGATTTTTTTAGTATGATGTCGATTTATGCAGAAGTTATCTTTCCAAGTTGCTTCTTTCTGCAACTTTGTGGGAGAGTTTGACTTGATTTTTTAAAGATGAAAACAAGAAAACAGATTTCTAACCAAACAGAATGGTAAGAGAAACATGTTGGCTATTCCATAGTAATAATTCGGATTACAAATACCACCTTTATTATTCTTGTACCTCTATTATGATATAGGTCGAGATCGATGGCATAAATGACAAGCGGTGACATTGTGGCATTCCAAGAGTGAAGCAATTAGAATCGGATCAACATAGCCGGTATGCCTATTTCTGTTGCCATACTTTCAATAACTGTACCCTTTTTTTGCTTTAAGCGAAGTTTATGTCTTTCTATGAGAAAACTCGTCTAATTTGCCTTCTCAAGACAAAAATCTTAAAATCATTATTTATATATTTTATTACTAGCTGTCCCAGCGAATTTCGCCCCACTGTGTTCTGTTTGTATGGGTAAACTTGAAAAGGTGTTTTCCTCGCAGTTTATTTCTTTTCTATATATGTGTGTGTGTGTGTGTGTGTGTGTGTGTGTG
>NJDC01005398.1:18943-31146 GCA_002245475.1 Calephelis virginiensis
ACCAGTTATTATAAGTACAAGTCTTATAACTGGTGCTGGTGAACTCGAATAACACACAGGAGTCTGGACTCAGTCACATTGACACGCGACGCCCATGGGACAGTGCCACGATGACCAGGGCGTAGCGGCGCATAGTTTAGGAAGCCCCGAGTTAGAGACTTATCCGAGGAAACCCAATTACAGGAAACCCAATGGATCTATTTTAATCAGGTTTCTAACTATAAGAGTTCTACTTAAATCTGAGCCGTATTTTGTTGTGAAACTTCGAGATCATGCAATACATTTTTGTTTAACAATTACGAAATTTAAAGAATTTTAAAGTGTGGTTATATAATTTGAAAATTAATATGCGTATATTACAGAAGTAACGACATTAAAACATAGAAATAATTAAATATATACTGGAATAAATTTAATAAACGTCCAATCTCAGAAATACAGATTTCACCACACAAGAAGCCAACATTGCGGCAAAGCCAGGCCTGCCAGGAATCCGTCGAACCCGAGACTGGTGGCGGGTGATGGCATTCCAAAATAGACTGATTTCTTTGACTTTCGAAATGTGGGCAACATTATAAAAGTTATTAAGTATTTTTCTCATTATATAATACACAAAATACCAAGTTATATTAAATATTACATACTATGTTTTGAAACTTAAAGTAACAAAGGAACAAACGACATTAAAAAAAAATATTTTCCAGCGTGTGAACTAAATATTTACGAAACTTTTGGATCCACCCTCGTAGTTCTACTTTCGTAAGTCTTTTTAACTTGCAATATCTAGGTGTGTAGGTGAAATTTTCAACTTAATTTTAAAACAGATATTTCCAAACCGATTTAGTTGGTTTTTAGTATACACGTTTAAGTTTAAGTAATTTTAAATAAAGATACACTTGTATTGTTTTAAGTATCACTTATAATCAATTATTTCATAAATAGGACACCGGTTTCGTTTATAAGAGCATCATCAGACCTAAAACTTAAACTCTTAGTTTAGTCTTCACTTGAAAATATATTTAAAAGTTTCACCAAGCGCCGGCAAAACTAGCGGTGCTATTTGCTACACAGCTAGAAAAAAAATATTTTTACGTAAGTCTTTGGTTTTTTAATATCTGTAATAATTCGGGTCTATGCTTACAATTTCAGTCTAAACAAATAAGTATTCGCGTTCAACGGTCTAATATTCTATCTACTCATTTCGGGCCCTAATGCCAATGTATTTTACTATAGAATAATAAATTAAATAACCAAAAACATTGGTCCATATCTTATAATAATGCATAATTAATATAAAAAATATATAAGTTGTAGAAAATAAGCTTTTACAAACAGGTTATAAATTGATTTAGCAACGCTCAAGGAATGCACACATGCAACTACGAAACGTTACGGAGGGCCGCATTAACTACAGTTAACACACCTATCTACCGTTGACCGGAGATAAGCACGCCAAAAAAACGTTATTAAGACGGCAGTTAAGGACAGTTTAAGTTTAACTTATAACCAGGGGTTGCTACCTGCGTTCAAATGTAAGTAGCTTATTGAGACCGGCCGTAAGTAGTTTTACGAGTTGTCTTTCTAGATTTATTTTTACAAGGTACCCCAAAATTTTGTTCATACATGTAACATGTCTATCTAGAGTTCCAGTATACAACGACTGGATTTAATGTCTTCACTTTGCGTAATTGTTTAAATATATTTTAAAAATTTCATCGTTAGCACAAGGTTTACTGCCAAATTAAAATTTTAAATAACCAAAAAAAATTAAATAACGAAAAATTTATTATAATATTGTGTAACAGGGCCTACACTTAAACTACTACTACTAGCACTAATGATGCTGTAAAAAGTGAAACTGGGTATTTATAACATAACAGTACAAGTTCTCTTTTAAAAATATGAAAAAAAACTGAGCGAGGCTCCTATGCGATTAGTATATCTTCAGTATTTAAAAACTTAGTTATATATGTAAAAAAAAAATTTCACGCCCATATCCCCTAAGCGGTAGGCAAAAGCACAACCAGGGAACCCACGACTAGCCAAAGACACTAAGTCCCACAATGTGATAGGTGGCAAGCCCATCGCCAACCGGAAACATATCCAATCACAGGCAACATTATTTTATTAGAAAAATGAAAATACACATTTTCCAGTTTTTTTTTGCCCCGGGGATTGAACCCCGTATCTCAAAAAGTCTCAAGTCCGACGCCGGAACGCTAGACCACAGAGGCGAAATATTTTTTTTAAAAAACATGAAAAATACGAAAAAAACGATACAAATAATCGGTTCATTGTTTATTTCTTTTTCTTTCTATTCGGACACTCCTTTAAACAAGTAACACCTTTCTGCATACACGTGGAGCAGCTGCTACGGCTTTTTAAAGATATGCTGGATGTTCTCTCTTTACACTTGTCTTTCAACTCCTTGAACGAAATGGACCGAGAGGGTTTTCTGCTTATTTTTTCTTCCTTTGCACTACTTTCAGTTAAGGAGTTATCTGTAATCTGAAAGTCATAAAATGATAATTCAACACTCATTTCAACAAAAAAAAAATCAACGTAGGAAAAGATTCCCCCAATCCCCATTTGTCCTGTGTTGGTCCGGGCTCCTTTACAGAATAGATCACCTTCCTGCCAGGCTGCTCATAAAAGGCGAGCGTAGGCGTCGAGTTTCGCAGCGACTCGCCCGGATTGGTACCACCGCCTTACCTATCCCTGCCGCCATAACTTTAGTGTTTGCCATTAACGTATTCCGGTTTGGAGGATAAAGTAACTGGTAAACTGACTTTTGCTCTAGGCCCAACATCGCGGTCTCAGGTTAGCAACGTTTCATTACCACCTTTAGTGTCTCTAGGCGACGTGAATTTCTTTCCAACAGGAAAGCCGTCTGCTTGTTTGCCTTCCAATTTAAAAAAAACCCGTTAGCCCCAGTGTTAGCTTGGGTACGCTGAGTGGAATAGATCATCTGTCTTTCTGTCAGGCAGCTCGTAAGAGGCGAGCAAGGCTGCAAGTAGTAGAGTGCTGTGTAGCCCCGACTGGCCCGAGTGGGGATCCACCGCCTTATCTATTCCAGCATAACAACTCTGTCATATTCCGGTCTGGAACCTGGAACCTACCCTACCCGGTAGTGGGTCGAACTGCACAATAGACCTTCCATCCTGACATCAGGACAGCGACACACCATATATGGTGTCTGTAGCCGACGGTTGTCTCTTACTATTAGAAGAGCCATGTGGTTCGCTGACCTCTAACATATACCAAATAACATAAACGTCATGAATGAATGAATGAATGAATGAATGAATGAATGAATACACTTTATTATGCACCAAAATTTACAAAATAATACACACTTTTTCACTTATAATATTTAACTCAGGTGCGCAAAGGCGGTCTTATCGCTTTAGGGCGATCTCTGCCAGACAACCTTCCGTTGCTTAACCGTCATTACCATTAGCAAAGGTCATGGAAAAATCAATAGTCTATAGAGATAAAAACGATAACAAAACGTGTTTTTGAGAGCTGGACCAAAAAAAAATAGGAAATGTGTATTTTCAATTTTCTAATAAATAACGTTGCCCGGATCGGATATGTTGATTGGCGACAGGTTTGCCTCTATCACACTATGGGACTTACTGTTTTCGGTTAGTCATGGGTGACCTAGGTTGCACTTTACCGTATCTCTTCCGGGACATTATCGTACAACAAACATTTTTTTTTGCAAGTTACCTGAGGCTCTCTCCGGCAGGGAACACTGCAGCCGAAGGCATTTCTGATGGAAGTGATCACGGCAAATATCTGAAAATAAACAAATCATTAACAATAAACCGACTTACACAAAATGTAATAAGAATACATAATAAATAAATAAATTTCACTGGACAAGTTACACAAATTGAATCTAACCCCAAAGTAAGCAAATTATATGCTTGTGTTATGAGTGTCAACGATACTAATACATAGAAATACTTAAATAGATACTAGAATAAATTTAATAAACACCCAGACCCGGAAATGCAGACATCTAAATGTTCATTACACAAATGCCGGCCCCAGTCGGGAATCGAACCCGAGCCTCACGGTTGATCAGTTTAGTTAGGCGTGTACGCTAGCCACTCGACCAACGAGACGGTCAACACATAGCTTACTAAAAACATACATAGCTAATTAAAAATATGTATAAAAATTACGTATTATGATATGTCTTCGGGGTAAGCTCCGAAACTGGTCCGATTTTGAACAATTTCTTAACTTGATTGTTTTAATCTAGATATATGTATATACACAGGTGAAGTCTCGGGCAAAAGTTAATATATCTATTAATATCACATAAATAGAGTTTAACATATATTTTATAATAAATAAATTAAAATAGCCTTCATTGCTGAACTTATTTTTAGAAAGAATTTACATATATGTTTACAACATTTTATTTTCTTTTACATAAATTATTATTTATTATTATTGTTTTTTTTTAATACATGCACTATAGTAAAGGTGAACTTAATGCTACATGGCATTATCTACCACTCAACCTAACTTTATTAGAAATAATAATTAAATTAGGTATCGGTAAACGGTCGTTTCTACGTTTCAGCTTGTCTTTCGACATAGGCCTCCTATAAAGATTTCCACTCTATTCTACATTTCGCTATGCGGGTCCTTATTGGACCCGCCACTTTTTATAATAAATGTATTATATTACACTATATTAAAAATAAGTTGCCAGCTTGCCACCTATCAAATTGTGGGACAAAGCGTCTTCGGCTAGTCGTGGGTGCACTGGTTATGCCTCTGCCCACCACTTACGGGCGTGACGATACTTTTGTTTTTACCTTACCTAAACTACATGTAAAATACATTGTGCAGAAATTGGGCTGCTTGTAACCGGTTTTTCCTGGTATAAAAAGATATGTCATTTTTTTTAAATAATTTAAAATATTCTGTCCAAGATTTTTAGGCAACCCAATTTTAGGGTTCCGTACCCAAAGGGTAAAAACGGACCCTATTACTCAGCATCGGTCATCTGTCTGTCTCCAGGCTGTGTCTCATAAACCGTAAGTTAGAAAGCTGATATTTTCACAAACGATGTATTTCTGTTGTCGCTATAACAATAATACTAAAAATTAAAAAAGATATATATTAAGGGTCTCCATACAATGAACGTGTTTTCTCGTATTTTTTTGCTCAATATTAAAAACGGTAACAGGTAGATGCCTCAAATTTTCACAGAATGTATACTTGTATATTATCTTTCAAAATAAATAATTAAATAACGATAAAATAAATACTAAAGGGGGGCTCCCATATAACAAATGTAATTTTTAATAGGAACCCTTCATGTGCGAGTCCGACTCGCACTTGGCCGGTTTTTAATATTATTTATAATGCACTAAACAACAATAATTTTATTTAAAAAAAACTGTTACAAACGTCTCTAGTTCAACATTTATAAGGTTATACACATTTTAATTAAAATAATATGTTTCATCTATACTAATGTTATAAAGAGGAAATGTTTGATTTTTTGTTTGTTTGTTTGAAATGAATATGCACCGAAACTACTGGATCGATTTCAAAATTTCTTTAACTCTTAGAATGCTACATTATCCCTGAGTGACATAGGCTTTGTTTCATCAAAATCGGTGCAGTAAAAGCCAAGTTACGAAGCTGAAGCTGCGTGAAACTGCTAGTTCTATTATAAGCTCGATGAAGGTCGATGTAGGTTTGGATTTTCTATCACCTATAATAAAACTTTTACTAGTAATAAATTATTGATATTACAGAAAAAAACAACGGTATAATTATATAACTTTGATGATATAAAACCCCACCTATTTTCGAAATTCTTGTCTTTTTTAGGGGCTGTTTATTATACAGTTAAGGAGTACTTTGCAATTTTCATGCAACTTCCTCTTTGAAATAATAACGCAAGGTTTTTGTTTGAAAACCTCCCCATATTCTTAGGTCAGATTACAATTTGTTTTTGAGATAATGAAATCTGCTTTGATGTACGCATTTAGTAGGCACTCAAAACAGTTTATCTATAGGACGTAACTTATAGGCTTTATATAATTTATAGCTGTTAACGGCAAAGAAAGGATTTAAAAATTTGGCCACAGGATTTGAATCCTTAGTAGCTCAAATGGTTAGACTTTAGAGCATTCGTCGGCTTGATACAAAAGGGTACAGGTTCAAATCCTATCTCTGGCAACACATTTTCTTTCTTTAAAATTTGGAGAAAATTAACCACACAGGGCAAGTGCTAAAATAAAAATACTTTAGTAAAATATTGTTAGAAAAGAATCAGTTAGTACGGTAGTTTCTATAATTCTTATCGTCGGTGCTTGGTGGAAGTCCATTCTTGAAAGAATTTATCGACAACACTTGTACTTTCCACAAGGTATTTTTTTATTTTTATAGTTTAGACAACCGGTTTCGTTATACAAACATCATCTGGCGCTATACAACAACAGTTACTGTTAATTTAAAATACTGTTGTTATATAGCCCTGATAATGCTAGTATAGCGAAACTGGTTGGCTAAACTATAAAAATAATTAGAAAAAAAGGTGGAAAGTACAAGTGTTGTGAATAAATTGTTTCAGTAAGTACGTAGCTAAAATCAAAGCTTTTTTACGTGTACAGTTTATAGTTTATACCTTTCAGACGCTTAAGAAATATGATTACTGTCAAATCACTTGAATAAGCTTCTTAACATAAAATAAAGATTTGGTCCTAGCCTAAGCCTAAGGACTTTGGTCCAGATTTCGTTTCATTTTGACGTGACAACGTCTATTACATCTATCGTATTATTCGACAGAGCCGGCTGCAAGCACCAAAAAATATGACTCATGCGGCATTACCTCGCTCTGAGGCGTGCCATTTAAGGCTTGAAGTGCAAGCGAGAGCACGGAACGAGCGACAAAGAGGTTTTTTTTAAATGCCTAAATTGTTGCTAACCGCGAGGTTTTTACAACTTCACCGGACTATTACAAAGAGGCACAATCGGCCTCGGTTCTTATGACGTTGTCAGCTGTCACGTTCAATTATCGTCAGTAAACCGACTTTACAGATAACCGCTTTTTTAAAGGAATTTTGACCAGAATCCGAACGTATCTATGTAGCAAAACTTATTTACAAATATTGTCATACGCACCATTTCCTGTAGCAGTGTGAAGAACCTCGATATCAGTTCCATAAATTCAGCGTACATGCTTGTCGCCGGCTCGCACCTTCTACAACGGGTTACAAATTTAAACCGCTATCTGTATATAATCAATAACTGCTGTACGTTACTCTCGCTAAAACTCGAGAAGGGCTAAACCGATTTTGCTAATTTGGTTTTGAATTACTTGTGAAGTCCAGGGAAGGGTTAAGCTAAGCTTTTTATGACATAGATGAGTTGCTCAGATTTAAAATAAGTTGAGTTCTGTTTATTATGATGATGCATGTGTATGAATTTTTTTGTGTGTTAGATATATTATTAAAAAAGAAAACCTTCCTGAGTATGTGTAATTTAAAATTTAATCATTTGCATTGATAATAAATTTTAAGCAACTGTTGTATTTATTAATAATATTTAAATATAGACATTTTAATTTATAATTGGTAATATTTAAGTATAGACATTTTAATTTATAATTGGTAATAATGATAATTTTGTTTTGTAATTTTATTTTATGATTTGACATTTTTCTGATTTTTGTAATTCCATTTATTATATTATTTTGATATTTTTGTAATTATAATTTTGTGAACTAGTAAACTATTTTTAAAATTGTAATCTAATTATATTATAATTGAAACGAAGTTAAAAAATATGTAAAACAGTGATTTGAGTACCATAATAAATTTGCATGCCAGTGAAATGGTAAAATCGCCTCTGTGGTCTAGCGGTCCGGGTGTTGGACTTGACTGCATGAGGTCCCGGGTTCGAATCCCGGGTCGGCCAACAAAAAAGAAAATGGGATTTTTCCAATTTTCTAATAAAAAAAAATGTTGGTCGGGATTGGAAATGTGCCCGGTTGGCGATAGGCTTGCCACCTATCACATTGTGGGACTTAGTGTCTTCGGCTAGTCGTGGGTGCCTTGGTTGTACCTCTGCCTACCTCTTCGGGGATATGGGCGTGAAGATACTTTACTTTTTGAAATGGTAAAATAGGCGAAACTAACTTTAGAAATTAAGACCTGCGATGTACCCTATTTACTAAGGCAAATAAAGTTTTATTATTATTAGTATTATTATAAGCAAAAGGGAAAAAAACCACCGCATTACTTGGCAACATTGCGTCAGGCCTAGCCATTGTCATGTTCCGCACTGAGGAATATTGTAGCTAGCAGACTTGCACAAGAGCCTAAGAGTACATTCATAAAACAGCAAACCACCAGTAACATCTATAGGCTTTAGTCTTTTGGATCTTATACCATTGAAGAACCAATTTTTCTCTGACTTACATCCATATAATAACAAGACTGAAGTATTTGTTTATAATACTTAAAGAACTGCTTTTCGATACATGCATATAAATACAACAACATATACCAAAATAACATTTTTAATCATTTTTGTCTGTCTGTCTATCTGTTTGTTCAGGCTAATCTTTAAAACAGCTGGAGTGATGCTGACGGGTCTTGCACTGGCAAGTAGCTCATGAAATAAGGAATAACTTAGACTGCTTTTGTATTAGAAAAATAATTCCACGCGTACGAAGTCCTTAGCACAACTAATGAAGGATGACTTTTCTTATTTTCCGTATTATTATACTTGGTGTGCAATCGTAATTACTAGGTAACTAGACAAGGTGTAATCAAGACAATAATCTAACAGGTGTCAGGGCCTTGATTAAAACCTAAAGTCTTACCTTAAGTCCTAAAGTCTTACCTTAAGTCCTAAAATGGTACCTTAAGTCCTAAAAACTTACCTTAAGTCCTAAAGTCATACCTCAAAACATTATCAATAAGCTGACATGGGCAAGCCCCGCACATACAATCTATGTTCGCGCCAGCTCGCCTTATTGTTGTAGTCGATTGTCCACCTCTTGAAAGCCGATCGCTTAAGCTGGAGCCCACCCGACAAGAAGGTCGGCAGCAACCAGACCAGACCTGTCGAATCGCAGACTCTGTTGCCGTTACTTCTCTGTTAGGATTAATCTGGAAAGTTAGTCTGGTAGTAAATCTATTAAAAGTGTCTTCACGCCCGTCTCCACGAAAAGGTAGGTAGAGTTACAACCATGACTAACCAGACATTAAGTCTCACAAAGTGATAGGTATGAAATCTAATCGGGCACATATCCAATCCCGGGCAGCGAAATTTCTATTAGAAAATAGAAAAACACATTTTCTGTTTTTGCCCAACCCGGGGATCGAACCCGGGATCTCACGGTTTTAAGTATCACACCAGACTGCCATACAACTGAGGTAGCGCTAAATCTATTTAAAATCCCGAATCGGTTCAGGCTCCAAGAATAGACCGGTTACCAGACAATAACAAAAATTTATGTCACTGATACTATATCTCTAAGGCTAAGAACTCACGGAGCGGTTGTGTAACTGCGGTTTTATTTCAAAACTTAAGACTGGTAATTTTTGCGGTCACGCAGCCGTCGCGGTCGAAATCATCGCTTGCAAACTTGTACGATTCCACCAGCGGGCACCGGGTACCGCGGGAGCCGCAAACAACTGCGGGCGCTGCTGGTGTAAAACACGTCGTATTTCTCTTACTTTTTGCATATAAATCTATATTCTTCAGAAGCTGCGGACCCGCAAATGCGAAGGACGCGGATGAAAACTGCCCCGTGTGTTCTTAGCCTAAGTTGACGGTAAATTTGAATAAGTCGTCCTAATAAATTTTAATAGGATAAGACAACAAAGACGCACACGGCTCTTCTAATGGTGACAGGTAACTGTAGCTCTAGATATTATGGGACTTAGGCAAGTCTACCGGCTACGCCACCTTTAGGGCATTATAGTGGTAGCAATAAATGAGGCGATAGATCCATATCAAGGCAAGTTGCTGCACAGTTATGACTGACTCCATTGATGGAAATGTCCTTCTGACTGGCACACGTATGACAATCATTCTGACAAGTAACAAGACAAGTATTACCTCAAGTAACACTATACGCTAACGGTAATCACATAAAAATACAAAATTTAAAGAAAACTAATTAAATTACTCACGTAAACGTAAATAAGGAATATTAGTAAAAAACATATTGCTAAGTGTGTAAGCATTTGTATTCCGCTTGGTCTGTAACCTGGAACATAATATACATTGGTATATTAAATCTTATAACAAAATAATAATAAATAAATATTATGGACAAATTACACAAATTGAATTTAACCTCAAAGTAAGCAAATTGAATGCTTGTGTTATGGGTGTTAGTCAACGATACTAATACATAGAAATACTTAAATAGAAACCTGAATAAATTTATTCAACACCCAGACCCGGAAATGCAGACATCTAGATGTTTATCACACAAATGGCTGCCCCCGTCTGGAATCGAACCTGAGCCTCGCGGTTTGTCATTGACCAATGATATATAATGGTAATACATCATGTAAATTATTACTCGTCATAGTGTTTGTCTGCGATGCATTCCTAAACTTCTTTTCCGATTTTAATCGAATTTGCAGTTTGTTCCAATTAGACAACTATAGATAGGATAACTTACATGTCAGTTATGTAACAGCTAGTTATCATAGTATTAACATTTTAGTTCGCTTAAATAATCATGTGTTAGAGGTTGTAGACAAGAATAGAAAAAATTAATAAGTACATGGATACCTATTTCTAAGATAACGAAAGGACTTTTCATGTTCAGTAAGTAATTAAGTAAGTATCTTCACGCCCATATCCCCGAAGAGGTAGGCAGAGGTACAACCAAGGCACCAACGACTAGCCGAAGACACAAAGTCCCACAATGTGATAGGTGGCAAGCCTATCGCCAACCGGGCACATTTCCAATCCCGACCAATATTTTTTTTAGTTAGAAAATTGGAAAAATCCAAATTTCTTTATGTTGACCGACCCGGGATTCGAACCCAGGACCTCATGCAGTCAAGTCCAACACCCGGACCGCTAGACCACAGAGGCGACTTCATGTTCAGTGTTCATGCTAACTTTAGTAGACGTAATAAAACACCTTTGAAAAAAAACTGTTTTCTCTACGGGCGTATGCTGGGTCTGATTTAACATCTATATATTCTAGCGTGGCTATAGGTGGCGTGTACCTTTTACTTACTATTACAAGATCCTTCTGCCAATACCTTCACTATACAATTTACTCACATGGTTTTTAAACGTAGTTGTTCAACAATTCATTATAGGTTTTAACAATTCATTGTGGTTGTGTAAAGGGTTTCTAAGTATTACAATATAACTGGTTCAAGCATTTTTGTATTGTTTATATTTTTTGAGATTAATAAAATCGGAGTCCTCTATGACATCCAATGTCACATCTTATCAAATATGACATTACCTACTATAGAATATAATAATGGCAGATAAAAGATCAATTGATACCATGATTGATAATAATATATAATTACGGGCAAAGGTTTCACACCATCTCTCTGCCAGGCAGCTCAAGGAGCGAACTCTGGCAAAAATAAAGGTCAGTACCAACAAGATCACTGGTGCTAAAGTACTATGCAGCAATTCGCCCACCGCCTTATCTTTTCTTGCCACCACAATGACTTGGTCACGTTCCGGTCCATAGAGTAGCCTTTACAATAGGACAAACTCCTGAAACATCTATGGTGTCAAGAAGCCATAGTCTTTTACCATCAGGAGACACGTGTACTTTGTTCTGGATATTGACCCAATAATAATGAAACGCAAGTTCGTATCTGACTGGTTTATTGAACCCTTAAGGGGCCATGCATGTTAAAATACGTCAGCAATATACTGTTTTTTTTCATACAGAGCAATTATGGATCTTGGCGACAAAAATACACAAGATTAACATTAATATGCTTTATAAGACTAGTGTTTCCAAAACACGATTCATTTCACTTTGCTCGATAGAAAAAAATCAAAAAGTTAACCCATTTTTGAAAGCAAAACCCAACTGTCTGCTTCAATTATGAAAACACCAGATTTAACATAAACATAGATAAGTATTATACCTAAAAGATAACTGTTTCAGTTTTTATATTTTTTTTCAAATTACTTTTATAGTGTCAAAAATA
>NJDC01005398.1:42795-63593 GCA_002245475.1 Calephelis virginiensis
TCGCAGCGCACGCTGCGGCAGAAATGTGTAACAAAAGGGATTAGTGAAATATGATAATCAAACGTTGTTTTGAAAATGGGTTATTATTCTGGTTTGTTTTTATATTTATGTTAAAAAACTAGTCTCCGTAAATTATAGTGTTGACAATCAGTATAAATTTTATGTTTTTCCTAAAGCAACCTGAAAAATAGATCAAAGAATCAAACGGGTAGCTGTTGTTAAAAGGTAAAAGGTAAAAAAATTGTTGATGATGGATCGCCATGGTATCCAAAACCTGATGACAAATATGCAACATTTCATAGGAGGCGAAAAATCTACTAATCTAAATATGAAAAAAAATGAAAGCTAAAGCACAGACGAAAATCGTTTAATTTCTTTTGCTTAGTGAACGACATATTGTCTGCTAGAACAACAAACTAAGAATTTGCTGATATATCAATAACAATACATGACTATGAACTGCTACTTATTCAGTTATTTCCAATTTTCACTAACAAAGTTAACTCTGGTCGGTTAATTTGATCGCCTATGTGGTCTAGCGGTCCGGCGTCGGAATTGACTTCTTGAGGTCCCGGTTTCCATCCCCGGATCAGGCAACAAAAAAATTTGGAAAATTTGTATTTTCAATTTTCTAATGAAATTAACCTTGCTCAGGATTGGATATGCGCCTGGTTGGCGATTGGCTTTTTTGAAAAATGAAAATGAAAATTATTTATTTGCGGAATGTGTGTTAAAAAGTTGTTACAAAGATATTTAAGAATACAACATATTTTACCACTTTGTCTTGCCACCTATCACATTGTGGGACTTAGTGTCTTCGGCTAGCCATGCGTGCCCTGGTTGTGTCTCTGCCTAACCCTTTGGGGATATGGGCGTGAAATAGGTACTTAAAATTAACTATGACGAAATGTACAATTTCAATTAACTGGCTTCTAATATTTTCAATAAAAATTAAAACTGAATTAGCATTTTCGGAATTTATTTAACTCAGAAACCTATTTCATATTTCACACTCTCAAAATCAGTTCCTAAAATCGTTTTCGTTTTCTCTTTAATTGTTTTTACACATGTGTATAAAAACACTATGTTAAATTAAAATAATAATAATAATATGATGCAGTTACTTTTATTTGACATACTACCCTAAAGTTGTGTTTACAAGGTGGCGCTTTTGTCGTGCCCGTTCCCAATAGCATTTAAGTACTGAAAATTAAGAATTTGTGTAATTTACGCAAATGGAGTTTTAATAGTCTTCGGTTATATTATAGTAATTTTAATATGGTGTTTAGGTCTAGTCGAATTAGCTGCGACAGTGACGTGGCCGAGGGTCAGGGCGGAGCTCACCAGGATGTGGCGCTAGGCCGCAGCGCCTCTACGGGGATGGTAAACGTCGAGAGAGATGCCTGGCAAAGGGTTGCTGAAGGTTGCATTTAACACTATAAAAAGAAATATCTATATTAAGTTGAACCACAAGTAGCAACAACTCGTCGCTCTTGAATAATAAATTTTACACTGTCCATGTTGGACTAGGACTGCAAATCTCAGAAGAAAACATATTTTTTCTGTAATATTAATTAAACACTACTATATCACTACCGCATATCACTAACAATCCGAAATACAAAATGGCTGACCATCCAAGATGGCGAATTTCTTGTACATTCCAGTAAAATCTGGTAATTAAATTTTAAAGCAGCATCCTCAAACGATTAGGCTTATCTTCCGTATACACACCTAGCTTTTGTCACAGTATAAAAATTAAGTAAAATTGAGTAGATGTATAATAAGCAAAAGGTGGTCACAGGAACTTCTAAAATAACATCGTCCCATAATGTTATGGTCTATTTGATATGTCTTAACTCTCGATGATTTAGTACTAGCCAACAGCTGTGACAAAAAAAGCGGTTGCCTGTCAAGTCGGTTTACTGACGATAGTTGAACGTGACAACGTCATAAGAACGTTGGCCGATTGTGCCTCTTTGTCGCTCGTTCCACGCTCTCGCTTACACTTCAAGCCTTAAATGGCACGCCTCAGAAAGAGGTAACGCCGCATGAGTCATGTTTTTTGGTGTGTACAGCCGGCTCAATCGATCTATAAGACGTTGTCACGTCAAAATATAAACTTACAAAAAAAAGCTTGCTTCAAAATTTATTACCGCCTACACTCTGACAGTCCTACCGTGCTTAATGGCAGAGGTAAACCAGACGGACTAGATAGCGCCTCTAAAACGTTCCATCACCAGTTATATCATCTTTGCACTTTTAAGTCAGTCACACGAAACATTTATCATGAACAAACCTGCTTTCATTAAAAGACCATCCAAGCAGACAACCTGTTGATTAATTATTATTTAAAGGAGCCCCAACCCACCACTAAGTCTCCAAATCTCTTACAGGATCAAGAAGAGACCGGCCCAAATCAAGGTTCAGTCTGGCCCGACTCGCCGCGAAGATACGACGTAAAGAAGAAAGTGCTGTGTCAAGACTTTGCCGACAAAGCCTTCTTGTACAATTGAGAAAATAATATTAGTGCTAAACCTAGACTTTTTATTTTCTTTGTCAAATAAAAGCCAACTTTCTTAGTCATAGGATAGCCAACAAGCATTCACATTTTAAAGAAATACAGTTTTCTACAGAACTACAAATGTCAAAGTTGAAAATCTGAAACTTTAAAGCAAGGGATATAAATACTCTTTAGCAAGAGCTTTAAAGCTTCGGTCAAACCTCAGCGTCTAGCAGCCGAGGCGTGGGCGGCGGAACGCGAAGCGGAAGTACCTACAACGGGAAACTGACGTTGCATGTTTCTAAACATAGGTAGTTTAAAATTTAAATACAAATAATAACTAAACTGTACATTTTATATATTCACGAATATTAAACTATATTTGTCATAAGAGTTTTAAAATTCTTACGAAATTAAAATATAACGAGATACTCTTAATATCTTTGACTACTACCCTGATCACAAATCGCGCGCGCCCTGTGTTGCTGTCGCGGTTACGGCCTGGCAACGGGAAATTCGCTAAAGCGAATATTCGCGCGGTGCGACTGGTGGCGCGTCTGGCGACTGAAACAAATGTATAGCAATGTTCTTAGCATGCCACGCGCCGCGACGACCAGCGAAGCGACCGGCGAAATGCATCGAGCGAAACGCGGAGGTGACTGGCGGCGCCGCGGCCGAGCTAAACAAACGTATGAATCAGTAACCGCTAGGCCACGGGAACCTGCGGTGCGAGGCGTCTGGCGAGGCGGCAATTCACGCGGCACCGTTAGTAGGCCACGGGCAGTCGCGTTCGCCGCCGCGACCAGTAATGTCCCATAGTGAAATGTTTTTTATGGTATTGGAAGGCAAACAAGCAGACGGATTTCCTGAAGGTAAGAAATTAACGCCGCCTTGAGACACCAAACGTGGTAATGGTGCGTTGCCAATCTGAGGCCTAGAACAAAAGTAAGTTATACCGCCTAGTCAGATATCACGGTGTTAGTGACAATAAACCTATGCTCGCCCTTTTCGAGCTGCCTGGCAGGAAGGATTGTATCTAGGTATTCTTCAAAAGAGCCTGGACTGACACAGAGACTAGGGTCTTTATCGAAATTATCTCGACATTGCTTACAAGGCAATAAGAGTTTTTTAGTTCAAGACCTAATATTTTGAAGAGATTGTGGAGTACATGGATAGAATGAGAATCGGGGTATCTATGGAGAATTCTACAAGTAGTACGAGAAATACAGAAATCAGAATAAATCCAGAAAAACTTGACGAATTTACGAGAATGACTATTGAAAAATTCGACTACATTCTTACTATATATTCTACCTGAATTGAAGAATAAAGTCTATGTAAATAGAATTTCAAATGTAAAAATTGTTTTTGATATTAGGTATTTACAGCGTTTCAGCAATAAAAATCTCCGTGTTCATTATTCGCGGCGAAAACAACTAAACTCATTTAATCACGGCAATAAATTAATTAATATTAATTCACGGCGAATAGCACATCGATTAAATGCAATTAAATGAGTTTAGTTCTTTCTCTTCTTCTCTAAAATTCTCCATCAATACCCCGATTCTTATTCTAACCATGCCAGGCAGCTGGAAAAGGGCGAGCATAGGCCTACTGTTACTAACACCGTGACATCTAACTCGGTGGTAGAATTATGCAGCGACTCGCCCGGAGTGGTATCACTGCCTTACCTATTCCTGCCGCCATATCGTCGATGCTTGCCGTTGACGTGTTCCAGTTTGGAGGGTAATGTAGCCAGTAAACTTACTTTTGTTCTAAGCCTCATCAGGGCCTCAGGTTAGCAACGCACCATTACGACGTTTGGTGTCTCTAGCTGTGGTCTCTAGGCTTCCAATACCATAAAAAAGACATTTCACTTTGGGACCTTACTAGTCGCGGCGCCGAACGCGACTGCCCGTGGCCTGCAAACGGTGCCGCGCGAATGGTCGCGTCGCCGTTCGCACCGCCGGTTCCCGTGGCCTAGCTGTTACGTAGGTGTGTAAGGCGCCATATTTAAATTAAAGGGTTTAAAATAAAAATCACGGCAATGTTTATCTGCGTTTAATGTCATTTTCCATCTTGACAATACCATAGCAAGACATCGTCCACATTCAATACGATTGGTAACAATAGTTACCATATCAAAATGGGGAGTTGGAACTAATAATAATTTTATTATCAAAAACACTACGAATCAGTAATTTATTAGTTAATTATACTCAAGAGAACACTTACAAACAACGTTAATGGGTAATTTGGTTGAGGTAGATTCAATTATTTTACGAACTAAGTAATACACCATCTGCAGGGACATGGAAATTTCATGTTTCTGATCAAAATGTTTGACAGGACCATTTTGACGATTTTTAATAGGAATTTTAACACCCAAACTTTTAAAATGTAATTGTCTAAAATCAAAGAAGACAATTTTGGAGTTTCAGCGCCATCGAGTGAAAATATGGTATTTATGTTGTAATTATTGAATTTCGTGTTAATATTCAGTGAAATAAGTCAATTTTGGTGGCATTTTCTTCAGTTAATGTGCACAAATGAAGAAATTAATGTATCTTGTATTTACTTGCTAAATGAGCTTGACTTAGGAGGCCACCGCTTTACTCAAGACCTGGACATGACTTTCTTTGACGACTAATGATTATTTTTAGATTCAAGTCCGATTTTGTTTAATCGGGTAACTTGATGCTAGATGAACTTGACTAATGGCAAATGCTAACACCAAGGCCAAAAAAATAAAAAAAGACAAAAATTATCGCAGATCACTTTCATTTTAGTTAATAAACAAATATTGTAATGTTAGCAAAGATATTCGTTGTATTTAGGCTTAGAAGATGTATCACATATACTCGATTTTCGCTACTTTTCAAGGGTATTATTATCCTGCCAATCTATGAGTATACAAATATTTTTTAAGAAAGTATTATTTATACGAAATCAATAAATGACAAAATTATACTATAAAACGAAATATTGGTCGCCTGATGCTCGAAAGTCAAGCTCCATACAAGATTTGATTATTTCAGAACTTCCACTCATCTGTGTGTGAAATGTGTTTAAAAGATGTAATTAATTATTTCCACATAAAGATAATATTTTAAATGGTTATTCAGATCTTCATTACGTAGTTAAGATGCGCTATTATTGCCTACGCACATTCTTGACAATATTTCAAGTAACAAACACAGAAAAGTGAACTTCGAGATTAACTAATAACATAAATTAACCAGAACTACAATTCCTACTTCAGTTTTACAAAATATTAAACACAGAAATATTGAAAAAGTATCAATTACCATATCCATTAAACAAATATTTATAAACTATCATTAGCTACTGTGTTTTGTTGTTACCAAAGGGTGATTAATCATTTTCAAACTGAAGTATTTAAAAATCAAAAACTGTAACAACGTCGTCAGCTTGGCATCTTCTATAAACATAAATGAACTTGTAACCCAGAAACACGATAAACTCTCCATGTCACCACAGTTGATTTAAAAAAATTATCTTATATTAAATTTTATTGGAATATTTCGACTTGTATTTTATACCTATTTTAAATATTAACCATTATTTCAGATAGGTTTTCTGTCAGTTGCAAAAATAAAATAATAAAACAAAGACGATTAAAAAATAAAGGTCTTTTTGTTATAAACAATCAAAAACGGATAATGTCAAATATTAGGCACTTGTTTCAGAATGTATCTCACTTTCAGAACTAAATTCAAAAATAATTGTTACAGTTACTGTGACAAACATTTGTTTTTTTTTAGTATTATAAGAAAACAGAAACGTCTACGTAATTATATTTATGTTCATAGTACGAAACGAAACGAAGAAAAGAAAATACTGTTAAAAGTTGAAATTTGCAAATCTTTTTTTAAATAAGTTTATATCAGTTATCAGATAGAACATGAAATGAAAAATAGAAAAATAGACATGTTTAGTTTGACAAGGTGTTGGTGACTGCTTGGTGTTTCAAGTCTAGTATTTCGAAACGAGCAGTAAGTATACCATAAACAAAAAAAATGTTAATTTACTTTTTCGTAAAACTTAGGTAATCATTTTAAATTATCCAAGTGTAGTACACTCGCGGTAAAAATACTTTAATGATATCATCGTTAAAAAAACTTAAATGTATTTGGGTTAATTAAAGACGAGCAAGCAGACGCACTTTCCACTGGTGAGAAACTGAAGAGAAATATAGTCTATAGATGTCAATAATGTTAACGTTGCGTTTTAAAATGAGATACTTTTTTATTTGCAACATACTACGTAGTAGAAATAATTATACAATTACAAATCGAAAAATTCCAAGACGAATTACATTTAAGCTGGGATCGCGGCTGCCCACATGTTGAGCCACTGTGTACAACTACAATACTAATTATACAACAACATACGTGCCCGAAGTCGCTGGCAATACGAAATGGTTTCTAACTCATTAAAACATTTACTTTCTGTAAAAAGACGGTTATATAACCCGTAGAACGGGTGTCGCCATATGTACAAATGTATTTTGAAATGAATTAAACATTGTCATTCTACAAAGACAATACAAAATACGTATTTTAATTTTAGTACTCTTCCGGTGCTTTGGAGTAAATTTTGACATATTTTTAAAGAAATAATAAATTTCACTTCAGACAGAATTTGAATTGAACAAATCGAAAAATAATTCGAAACTTTACCACATGATTTGTATCCTCAGTAGCTCAAATAGTTAGAGCATTCGTCAGCGGTGTACGAAAGGATATAGGTTAAAATCTTGCTTGAGTAAAATTATTACTTTCTTTAAAAATTATTAAAATACAGAATCTGACGATGAGCGGGAATAAAGAAGTTCCTGTTTATTATATTTTTGTTTCCTTATGCAAATTAATTTTTGAAAATCAAGTAATTAAATCTTTGACTCTTTCTTTTAATTAATGAAAAAAAAACACGAAATAAAAAACTAATTCCTAAATAAACGTAATAAAGACTGGATTTTTCAACACTTACCTACTTACATAATAGTAGGTTCATTTCAAATACTAAGATAATATTGTCATTATAGAGTCTATCTTTTTCTACAGAAGCTATTAAAAAATGAAAATAAATTAATAAAAATTGAACTTCATTAATACCATTTCATATCACCACGCGGCGCTTAACCAATTGCATTCCGAAATAAAAAGAACAACGTATAAAATATGCAAGCAAAACTGCAAAACGTTACAACTATATGGTTCCCGATATATTAACACTCGGGAACGGGACATAATAAATTAAAATAAATACACAAGCCCTGAACAATCGGTAAACAAAATATATGTTATTGGACGCTCTATTTTTATAAGTACATGCTACATCACCGACATTCCAAGATTGGTGCTAAAGTGTCAAAGGTATTTAAAAATTTTATCCAAAATCAAACAAAACCATCGATTTCTTTACATAGAACATATCTTTGTATAGAACTGCGATTTTTACAATGATAAATATTTCAAAGATAGATATTTAAATGACATTTTTATAAATAACAAAACATATTTTACATCTCAACAACATTCCTTAAACATGAATTATATTACAAATATAAATCAACTTGCTGTACCGGCAAACTTTTATCCATCCGTTCAGTTTGTATGGGAAAAAATTAAAATGATTTTTTTTAGGTTCCTCGCAGTTTTTTTTATGTTTTAAACCTTCCCTGGACTTGAACAAATAATTCAAAACCAAAATTGGCCAAATCGGTTCAGCCGTTCTCGAGTTTAAGCGAAACTAACGAACAGCAATTGTTTTTTTTTTATATAATGGTATACATAAAAATATATAATAGTATATTCTAAATATACTTAGAGAAACCTAAACACAAGAGAATATTCTGTAATAGAAACCGATGATTCACAAAACAAAAAGTGAGATAAATTGTTAAACAGCTATAGCATGTAAACTTCGACTGTGTCTAATTTTCAAACAGCAAAATTATATTGTGATTTATATTGAAACGTACAATAAACTGTCAAAACATGTTAACACTTTTAAACAGCAAAAAAAATGTCAAGAACAAAAGTATAATCAAGAAAATGGTAAAAAAAAATAAACTTAAATAAAATACACAACGGTTGTATTTATACGTATATGAGGAATCATGCTGCCATTATAAATCTATTTAAAAGTATTTCTATGGATATACAATAATTGAAAACAGTTAAAATTTGTTAAGAAAAACTATTGCAGGCGGATATGGAATGTGTGCTAGCGGTTTCAAATTAGACTTAAAGTGGAATGAAAACTTTTCCGTTACTAATCCTAGATGTATCTTTGATGGCGTTAGAGAGTAATGCCTAATAACAATTGAAAGTTTTTAAATAAACGCCATCTATCAACTGGCACCCCTACTATTTTATGTCATTTACATTAAAAACCAAAATTTTGCAAAATTATATTTAAAATAATTACATAGAGGCACATATCAGGCTTTTGATTATATTTTTATTTCATTCCAAGGACGGACAAAGCCAGGTGTATAATGTAAAGGTGTACATAACATAATATAACGTAGATAATCTATTGTCTACACTAAATTATTACTAGTCGATACGAGCGTTGGTCAACCACTGATATCTATATATTTTTATTCAAACATTTTTAGACGATAATTTCTAGTCATAAAAGCCAAAATTTTGCTTAACAATGTGTGGAGACATAAAATGATACAGTCAACGAGGTATAACAATAACATAATAGTTTTTTTTAGTTTATAATAGAAAACTGTGCTGAACTATAATCTTAGTACTTATATTATTATGATACAACTATAAGTGACCTACATACGTTGCTGACTGTACCATAGTGACCATGTAGATTTGTAAAGGGTAATAATAAAATTGTACATCATTCAGGTATTATTGCTATAAATTAGTATTTTGGCTTCACAAACATTATAACAGTAGTAATAAATAATTTTTATGTCTGCAGCGAATCGGCAACCTCTTTTGTTATAACATTTGTTTGTTTTCAAATTAAAATCTCCAAAACTTCAAATAAATTTTAAGGGTAGTTTCGAAATGTGACGTCATACCTAAAAGATAAAGTTGCATTCAATTCGCCAATTGAATGACATGAAAATTACTCATTTACAATAATAATACAGTATAATACATTACCGTTATAATAAAATAAATAGATACAAACACAACCTCGAGTGAACTTGTGATATACGTCTACATGTTAAGTTATCACTGAAAACAAACGACTAAGTAGTTTAATATTATAAATGTCATTTTAATTTAAACAAATTCCAATACTGTCAAAATAACAAATAATGGATTGGCATTAAAAAATTAAACATACAAAAATTTTTCGGAATTTTAAAGTGGATTACTGTACTTTCTAGGTGAAAGCGAATATTTAAAATGTGATTTTCTTGCAAAGCCACGTTTACTTTATCAAATAGTTATTGTACAAAAAGGTAAAAAATAATTAAATTTAACTTTAACAATTAGTACCTTTTGATTTTGCAGGTTAAAGGTAGAAAATACAAATCTTTCTGCTATGTTGTATGCACTTTTGCAGCCGACTGTACATATTGTACAATATATATACAAGAAGAAATGTTTTGACAGAAGTGTAAAAAACACAGATTCAAGTCATGATATCAAAAAAATAATCAACATTCCATGTATTTAAATGTAAAATTTAAACATGTATTTACAGCATTAAGACTGGTTATGTTTACTACTTTAAAGATCTTTCTATTGTTCTTTAAAAAATAACTTAAACATAAAATTAACATTTTTGACAATATTGGAATTTACTTGTTCTCGCGACATTAAATTATTGAGACTACCGATTCCGATAATCGATAACAAAAATCTCGTTACGGTTATAATATTTTTGTTGTTTGTACTTCAATCGGATCAGTAATACATCAAGAGAAACATTATTAGTCACTGTTACAATTCCTTATTCAATTGTATATTATATTACTTGCTCCCACAGTAGACAACAGCAAAATTCACACGCTTGCAAGCAGATACAGCGAGGTTCAAATAAAAAAAAATCCAGCTTTTCTCGTGCCCTAGATGACAAAGCTTAAGACCCTGTGACAAAAACCTAGCGTCAAAGATAAAATACCTAGATTTATGACTTAACACTACTCCTTAGTTAAACTTAGTGTAATTGAAAATTCAGGTACATAGTCGGCGTTTTATATTAATTTAAACTGAGTTTTATACATAATGTATTTACAATTTGCTGTGTGTGTATCTAAAAGGCATTTTAGTTTATAAATAATGCGTAAATATTAATGTCATTTTAGCACGGGAAAAACTTATAATATGAGTACAACTAAATCAAGTATATACGGACCGGACAGGTAAAGTGACTTTTACATAATATTAACACCGCTTATAGTTTATACATGTAAATTGTACCTAGGTGCTTTCATTAGATATCTACAATGTGACCTAAGGGCCAATCCAAATTACCCCGCAAATAATTCTAAACTACCATCTTCTGCAACCCTTAGATCATGCAATATTTACCACTCTCAAAAAACAGATACAATTTTTTTGTATTTTTTAGGTCCCGATTTTACTAATGTAAAAAATTATACAGTTTAATTAGATTCCATAGTAAGGTTGGTTATTAAATTAATTTCAAAAGATTTAATCCTCACAACTTAGGAAATTCAAAAATCAAAACTACATTTTTATCGTAAACTTTGTATTGAACTTAGTAGGTTTTTAAAATGACACTCGAATCTGATTAATATATTGCTACAATATTTTTAATCATTTAATATTAGTAAGTATAACCCGGAAGAGCTTAACTAGACTATTAAATAGTTGAAGTTTGTTTTTGTTAGTTATTTTAACTATAAAACAAGGATTAAAAATTAATCCTTTATTATTCCATTGATAATTTAATCTTAAATAAGGCAACAAGCTATTTGTCATGTTGTAAACTCAAAGTTCCGTTTTGGTGTAAGATAAAACGGTGAATAAATTGTAATTTGCATTGTATTCTTTAGTAAAATCAGGATACTTGTGATGATGTGACAGTACGTTTACTTTTCTTAACCCTGTTAAATGCGCGAGTTCAGTTTTTCACGTTTGGCAAATCAGGTATTAGCTTTAACCGTATTTTGCAGATAGGTGCTATTTTTCCTAATTTTGAATTATTTATAATTATTTTTGTACTGAATTACTTGTGTAGATCCATCGCTCACATCGGACCTCTGCGGTATATTTTCTAAGCGATAAAAGTCCGTAAGCATGTGAAGGAGACGGGCATTAAAATAAAAAAAAGTTCACTAAAAACTGTAAAAGCTAAAACTAGAATAAATAAAACTACCCGACGCCCGCCGCAACAAGACGGGCGTAAAAAAAACTTAATTTAACACTTTAAAATCGTTAACACCTAAAAGAATCCTACAACGAAGAAAAATGAGGTAGATTCCAATTGTGATATGGAATAAAGAACAACGAACTATGAAACTTTTTTATGATCTTGCTAATTACTCACTATTTAAAAAACACATAAAAGTGATCAGACTAATGATTTTATTCTTTTAAAACGCTAAAAATTAGTGTTTGTAATTATTGTGACCACTATTAATGAGAAAAAATGTGTTTGAAATGATTTTATGGATCAACGTGTATCGCAGAAATATGTGCGCAAAATTGAACTATATTTTCTTAGGTATTTTTGCATAGTGAGTTCTGTTTAAACAAAATTTCTTCTTCAACGATAACTTTATATCTATTTCATATCTTACAATATCAATAGTTCGTTGTAATATTTTTTCGCTTTTATATATTTTTTTATTTTTACATTTTTAAATCTATCTAATTTCGTTAATATGTAGAAAATGTTTCGTAACTGCTATTAAAAACTATAACAGATATATAAACTGTGCGCTTTAAAATGTATGAAGATTGTATGGAATGTATGTGTGGCTATCTGCTAGCTTCTAAGGCTTCTAAAGGACTGTCTATGAAAAGAAACATAAATCAGAAAAATAAATACATTTCAACATCAATAAATATGTTATATTACATGTAGGTAAAGGCTGTTTGGATATTATTTTGGTCTATATTTGTACATTAACGTTGAACTAACGGTGATCTAACATATTATGAAGTGTGTAATAGTGCAGGCACTGAAATTCGTGTGTATTTACTCCGAGTCGTAATTATCGCCATTTTTATTGTCGTGATAATCTCAGGCCGAGCAATATTTACAAGAATCGCCCGAAAAACAGGCGATAATAATGTTTATATACACAACAATGAATCTACGGAGAGTGGTTCTAGCGAGAATAACTTTACGTGGCTCTACGACTCGATTAGTGAACTAAATTCGTACCCGTACTATTGTTAATCAAAAATCAGCCTTACGTCATTGAAAATAAAGTCTATTAGGAACAAAACACGCCAAGCTATCCTCGCGCAAAACGCCCTTAACTAAAACTTTTCTGTACAACTCCTGAGTTTGAGGCCGCCCAGCCTCTATGTCATTCTATAGAAAGGTTCGAAACCGCGTTCTCAACCGTTTGGCTGGAGCGTGGGTTGAATTATGCTGTTGTCGAGTTGGACGTCTGAACTTCGGGTCAGTTCGGAGTTCATGTTATCGTCGGGCAACTTGTTGAAGGAGTTATTGGCACTTTCGTGGAGAGACCTGGCTTCGTATTCCGGTCTCCTGGAGGTGTCTAGGAGGCTGAAGCTTATGTCTTCGAGGACTGTTTCCTGAGTGGCATCGGGGTCCGGTCGAGAGAGGTCAAACGCCTCGAACTGCTGCTGCTGTTCTTGACGTCGTCCCTTTTTCAATCTTCCGTTAGGCGTCTTAGACTGAAATAAACAGTTAGTAAGTAGTGTTCACATATTCTTACTACATTGAAGTAATGTAAATAAGTTATTTGGTAATTAATGATTGATAACATATGCATCTATATATCAGGCGGTAGTTTATAAAATTGTCGACGCGCACAAGTACCATTTTCATGGTCAATTAAAAAAAACCTGGTTCTGATTCTGTCAAAACTAAGGTAACGATTACATTTTTTATATCGACAATCATCTTAAATACGCCCAAATACATAGAATAAGATAATGGTGGTAATTTTACGGCGCACTCCCTTAACTAATTTTAAGTTATCGCTATCTTCTTTCAACGATAGTAATAAAAAGAGACAAAACACATTTAGTAATTTAAGATTAGTTTATAAAAAAACTTTTTAAACAGACTTTTATTCTATTCCTCGGAAAATGTTTATTAAAAATGTCACGAATTGAGATCTCCAGACTAACCTGACATTTCCATCTCTTTTCTTTTTGATAAAAAAAAAGGTAGCACACACGTGAAACAATGAGTCGGAATCTATATTTTATGTGAATACAGAAATGACAACATCAACATTCTTCATTCATTGTTTCTTCTTTTGAAAATGTTGAGGGTTAATAATTGTGATATATGTGATTACGTGTACTTACGTACTGACGCACAGATGTGGGTTTATGTGTATGTTTTTACGTGGGTTCCGTGATTTTTTAGGTTATAATATCTGATGATGGTAAGAGATAATTACATATACACTATAGATACACTAGATGTTACTGTTGCGTCGTTATCGTATGGCCGGGTTGTTGGACCACGTATTCAAGTCTGACTACCCTATCCTTCAGCTGGGAACATGGGAATGAGTACACGGAATATGAACGAGTGACTGAGTGATTTGTTTATGTGTACGTGTGTGACCGAGTGATGTGTTTATGTGTGCGTGTGTGACCGAGTGATGTGTTTATGTGTGCGTGTGTGACCGAGTGATGCGTTTATGTGTGCGTGTGTACTCACGGCAGGGTTCTCGGTGATGTGCACGTGACCGTTGAGCAGCGGCTCGCCCGCGCCGTTGCACAGGCGCCCGCCGAGCCCCTGTCATAACATCTTTTCATTTATTATTTTACTACCTGCTGCCTGACAATATTGTATTGATCACCAATATCATAGAATTAATACTTTTAATCGTCGGCACTTGGTGAAATTTTCATGCTACGCTTCAGCAAACTGGCAACGAAAAATAATTTAATCAATTTTTAGGGTTAAAAATTACACGGTATTTGTTTACCAAATACTAAAAAAACGCTAAATAAAGTTGATTATTTTCCCAGCCATGATGATGCTATAAAAAGTGAAACTTAGTGACTTAAGGTATTGCAATTTGTTAAAAAAGTTAACTGTGGAAAAGTATACAAATTAATTAAGTGTAAATTACCATCTACATAATATTACGTCACACAATTCGATGAAAGGTCTTCATTTTGCTTGAATTCTTGTTCTATGTAGACCTTAGTCAATTTATGTTATATTCAAAATGACGGCAACAAACGAACTGACATTATCGGTAATAAACAATAATAGTTTCAGATGATTGACTATTATTATAACATCAAGGCAGATCAATTGTCTTTTTAACGACAGCTTGGTGTGCCAATACAGATTCCTATTGATTAATTTTAAATAGAGATAAAGATTATACCTTCATATCGACTCCCTCTTCCTCCGTTCCAGTAGCAGCGCTTGCACGGGCCCTCCGCGATCTGTTGACATATTCGTGTTTTTATAACAAAAAAATCAATTTTCTTTTCTTTATAATATAATAAACATTTATATTGTACATTTTTACTAAATATCCATGTTTTGGTGTTCACGATGGTAGGCTTCAAAATGTTAAATCATCACATCTATTGTTTATATACGCAAAATCTGTTTTTTTTTATTAAAAAAAAATAGTTGAACCATCAACACAAAAATATTGTTCAGGAAAAACAACATTATATTAATGGACACGTCCATTTCAAATTTTGTATAATATGGCGTATATTCATGAAATATTACACCACTTTTGGGGAAAGAACTCAAAAATTGTAACCCAGTTATTAATTATAGAACACACCACCGAAAACATCACTGAAGAAATAACACATTGTAAAATACGTATTAAATATTTTAAAAGTGAAAAAGCACTATGAAAAAATATCGAAAAATAAATAGTCCTCAAAACTACTGAATTAGAATGTATGAGTGAAAAAGCGATATTTTTAATCAAAAACAAGTATAATAATAGTTATACGTATAAAGTGAACAAAGATATGCCAGGAAAATACATTTGTTACTAAACTAAATTTTACTAAGTTATATATAGTTAAGTAATTTGGTTACTAAACGACAATAAACAATAACTATAAGCCACTATTGCGGTCTTAAGAAAAAACGCGATCTAAAAATTATCCAGCAAAAGAATTTTTTTTTTATGATACTGAAAGGCAAAGAAGCAGACGGATTTCCTGATGGTAAGAAATTCACGCCGCTTAGAGACACTAAAGGTGGTAATCGTACGTTGCCAACCTGAGGCCGGTATGTTAGGTCTCGAGCAAAAGTAAGTTTACCGGCTACCTTACCCTCCGCCATGACGTTATAGCGGCAGGAAGAAGGCAGTGAGACGGTGGTACCAATCCAGTCGAGTCGCTGCGAAACTCTACCACCTTGTCAGATGTCACGGTGCTAGTGACGGTGAGCCTATGCTCGCCTTTTAAGAGCTGCCTGGCAGGAAGGCAGATGGTCTATTCTGCAAAGGAACCCGGACCAACACGGGGAAATGTTTGTCTCTATTAAAAATACAATATACCTTATCGGAGACTGCGCTCTTTTCTTTCTGCGCCAAAGAAACACCGCTACAGCCGCCAACACCAACAGAGCACACAGTCCGAGGCCCAAGCCCAGTCCTATAAAAATGAAACTTACGCATTACTACATTTTATATTATTATAAATTAATTAATAATAATAATTGCACCTAGTTTGTAGAATAATAAAAATAAACATAGTTGTAGGATTACTTCATGAATTAGTTTATTTAAAACAAAAACAAATTGACACACATTATATTGTCATTAGGAAATAAAAAGCACATTATGTAGTATTTTTTTATTGGTCTTCTGTGTCGAATAGGCCAACTGCTGTCTTGCTAGCAAAAACGGGACGGGTAATTATCAACAAAATCCCTGGTGGTAGAGTGGTATGCAGCTACTTGCGCAGGTAGGTATCCACCGTCTTACCCATTCCTGTCACCACAATGGCAATGTCATGTTCTGGTGAAAGGAAGCCGGTAGACTTGCACACTCGGCCTAATAACCCAGCCACAGGTATTGGACGCACCTAAAAAAAATATGGTGTCTATAAGCTGCTGTTGTTTTTCTCCATCATAGGAGCCTTGTGATTGTTCCCTGTCTTTTCTCATAAAAAACTCATTTATCTATACTAATATTAAAAAGAGGAAAGGTTTGATTTTTTGTTTGTTTGTTTGTAATGAATACTGGACCGATTTAAAAAAAATATTTCACCTTTAGAATGCTACATTATCCCTGAGTGACATAGGATTTGTTTTATCAAAATCGGTGCAGTAGAAGCCAAGTTACGCAGGCGAAGCTAAGTGAAACTGCTAGTTAGAAATAAGCTCGCTTTTTGTACACATATTTTGTTTACTTCTAAACTTTTTGTGATTTATGTTGTGTATTAAAGAGTATTATTAACTCTTTAAGTGCGGATTAGCAATGATTAATGTAGATTAATGTGGATTATCTTTGATTCATATGAAATATTGTTGATAATTTTGTGCTTATTAGTTTTTACAGTTTGGATTAGTGTGGATAATTTCGTATTAGTGTTTGGACTAGTACTGATAAGTGTAAATTGAAGCTGAAAATATAGTTACCAAGATAGAAGTTGGGGTCGGGCGGGCGCGGTGGTAGGGTGAGCATTTTTCCCGCCACAGACACGTACAGTGGTAACGAAGGGTCGACATCCTCAATCTGGTGACAAATTTAATTCGTAAATTATATGATAGATTTTACTATCATTCTATATTGACTTCAAACAGTATATAAAGTAGGTCTAGGTTGCGCACGTAAAGAAAACTTGGTCGCCTCTATATCATAAATTGTGGCCATCATCTAGACATGATATCGAGAAAAGGAAACAAATTGTTAATGCGTACTTTTCCTTATAGCACTTTTATGAAAACCGTAAAAGAACTCAAATGAATCCGAAAAAGTTGTTTTAGGTCTGGGCTAAGAACGCAATGATAGATTTTTAAAAATATCTTCAACTTACAACATCTCTGACCTAAAACATTATAATAATATACATTGAAGTGCAGTAGACAATATTATAGTCAATAAATAAACAAACGTAAGAAAAATGTAAATAGATAAATTACACAATTTTTCCTAAAAACAAAGTAAATGTATTGTAGTCAATCATACTAATACTCCTTTACTTATTCGATGAATGTTCAATGACAAAGTATGCAGCCTACCTCGATATTATGTTGTGTGACGTTGACGAGGGTCCATGTCTCAAGCGGGCGCGTGATATTCTGTGCGTACCACACGCGTGCGGGCCCGCTGCCGCCCCACCACACGCGCGCCCCGCGCCGTGTGTACTCGTACTGCAGATCTACCGCAACCTCTGTAAAGACACTATTACTTGGATTGCTACCTTTTTTTGGAGCAAATTATTGGACTATCTGTCATCAACGACTTCTCCCAAATGCAATTTTTTAGTACCATTCCTGTGTTTAGTTTAGATAGATATATCTTTTGGGTTAGAACAAATTATAGACTGACTGATATATGACTGATGACTAATAGATTTGAGTTTATTGCGAAATATTTATTACATGCCTTTTGACATTAGTATTTTTTGGTGACGGTAATAAAAACAAGATTTTTTTCTCAACGTCGCTGGCTTATTTCGTAAAAATTCTAGCAGTTAGTTGGTTCACACCACAATGTGGTAGAATATTATGTTGTTAGGAATAAGTGATAACATGTTATATTTCGCAAATAAATAATTTTCATCTTTCTCAGAGTTTGTAACTAAAAGACAAGTTACACAAAACTTTTATTTGGTAAAAAAATACACAAGATTAAATTAAACTACACGTAAAAGTTAAATTAAAGGTAAAAGAAAGACGTTAATGCTACTTTGCACGTGACATTAATTTGCCGAGGATAGTTAATTCGATTGCGCTAATCCAGGTAAGATGCCATATAAGTGCACCGCTTAGTCATACCTTGCTACAAAAAGTATATTCACACCCATTTCCCTAAATTGGTAGAAAAACAACTAGGGTTTAGTTGTTCTTCTACAAATTAAGGGAAATTCGTCGTCTAACTTACGATTAGACAGGACACTAAGTCCCACAATACAACATAGGAGGCAAACCAAGAGGCTTGCCTCATACTGGGCATATTTTCCATTCCGAGCCATGGAATAGGAATAAGAATCGAACCTAGGACCTCAAGAAGTCACGTCCAAAGCCGAACCGCTAGACCACAGAGGCGATACTTACTGCACTAGCGGAAGAATCCAGAAATTTCAACTACAAGTTTTTTTTCTAGCAAGCGATATGGAAACATTGCATTCCAAAACACGTTGCTTTCTTATAATGTATCTAATGTAAACGGTATCTGTAAAACTTAAAAAGCTACCAACCGGTATCTTTTGTCTGAGCAGGAACTGTAAGTATCGGGCTGTAAACGATTGGTTCATACCCGGTGACCATTACAAATGTCGGCTCCGACGGATTTAAGCCGTTTATCTGAAAAAAAATCAAATTTTCATATCAATTTAATGTTGTCAATTTAATCACAAAAGGGCCAAAACACGTAAAAGCGTTGCGACGCCGCTCAACTAAAATCGTCGGTTTGCGTTACTGCATCCCGACGTCATAGATGCGTCTCTACCATGGACCATGGTGAGAAACTTATTGCTTATCTATACTAATTTTATAAAGAGGAAATGTTTGATTTTTTGTTATTTTGTTTGTTTAAAATTAATAGGCTCCGAACCACTGGACCGATTTCAAAAATTCTTTCACCTTTAGAATGCTACATTATCCCTGAGTGACATAGGCTTTGTTTCATCAAAATCGGTGAAGTAGAAGCCAAGTTACGTAGGCGAAGCTGCGTGAAACTGCAAGTTTGTTATCAAAAAGATGTTTAAAATAAATAAATAGTTCCGCGGCGCTACAATCGGCAGTAACGCTACTGCCGATTCTAGGCATCGCCGCAACGCAGTTTTGTGATTCGGCCCAAAGGGAAAACTGATTGTTCAATGTTTATCGTAGTAAATAATATTTAACCGCCCGTAATTATAACAACTAAATAAGAGATCAGAGTTCAACGTATCCCATATCCACGGATCATATTCTACAAACGCGCCATATTTCGTTCAACTGGTCTAGTCACAGTGATAGGCTTTTGCACTTACATTATTAATAATTATTAATTAGTAATTATTATCATTATTATTGTCATTACTTTAAGTCAAGTCATCCTGAAAAACACTAACCTGAATAAAGCACGCCTCTTATATTTTATTATTATGATGTAATCTCAGACAAACATCCTGCATATTCATCATCTCCACTCCTAAGACCTTATATTTTATACAATAAGGTACATGCAGACCTTTGTTTTGTATATCAAAATCTACTCAAATTTCTCCGCTATCCTCGTCTTAATAAAATATTTGTTTACAGTATTTATGGATTGGTACCACCTCCTTATCTATTTCTGTTGTCGAAGCCGCCTCGTGTTCTGTACCGTAGGGTATGATAGCAGGTACACTTGCAAACATAAACTGAGACCTTGGCCGTAAGATATGCACCAGCAATACTTATAGTGTTTCCTAATAAAGGTCATCTTACCATCAAAATAACCGCCTGCTAGCTATAAGTAGGTTTACTCTTGAAGCTCGATCCATACAATATTGGAAATTAGAATCGAGTATCTTCACGCCCATATCCCCGAAGAGGTAGGCAGAGGCACAACCAGGGCACCCACGACTAGCCGAAGATACTAAGTCGCACAATGTGATAGGTGGCAAGCCTATCGCCAACCGGGCACATATCCTATCCCGAGCAACATATTTTTTATTAGAAAAACCGAATTTTCTTTTTGATGCCCGACCCGGGATTCGAACCCGGGACCTCATGCAGTCAAGTCCAACAACTGAACCGCTAGACGACAGAGGCGAGTCAGTTTAGGTAGTCCTTAACACAATACTGACGAATTTTTGACATTTAGTTAATAGTAAACAGTAAATTATTTTATCGAATTCTTTGAATTGATTTGTGAATAAATGATAACAATCCGTTAGTACTGTGTTCAAAAGTACCTAAAATGACATATACGATTCCAATTTCCAATTGGAATGATATCGATATTCAAAAG